>UELX01000053.1:0-155825 GCA_900480035.1 Eupelmus urozonus | reverse complement strand
CAATAAAGTGCATCCTTTCACCCCCCCCCCCCTCTCCCACTCTCTGAGGATCTGATTTCCTAGAATCTAGACGAGTGATAAAGAGAGAGACAGAGGTATAGTTTTTTCTTACATGTTTTCTTAGCATTAGTTTTCTTATAATCAATAATGTTACAAAATATTCAAATAAATAGTAGATTCTAAAAACTAAAATAAAAGACCATATTATAAGAACTATTAACAAGCATTAAAAATTTACTTAATTAATTTATAAACTTAAATTTAACAAATAAATTATTTTAAAATGAACAATCGATTTTTTAATAATTTGTAACCATATTTATAATTATTTTTATAATAATAAACTATATAATAACTAATCCACTATTAGAATATACAATATATATGAATAATGTTTTACGTTTGAATCAATCGCTAAGTATACTGTTAGCGCTTAGGGAATGCTATTTTATGAACCGATAATATTACAATGCGTATGTTTAGTGAAGTATTTAAATTTTTATTATGTGTTTAGTATTAAAAATTAGTATTTAATCTTTATTTTTACATATATTATAAAATAAAAATGACTTCTTAATAAATCCCTTAAATCGGAAATGATAAATAACATAATTTATTAAATTATTAAATTTAAAAATTTTAATATTTTTCTTGTGAGATTTCCTTATTTTAAAATAAACTGCTGAAAATCAAGTATTACAGCATAATTGTTCATTTTTAGCTCAAGTGCAGGTCAACATTTTATGACAACGGAGGTTCTCTGAATTATTAGTTTTCTTCTGATTTGGTTTAAATTCAAAATTAAATTTAAAATTTCTTATAATGTATCTATACATAGCTTCTCTGCCTCTTTACAAAAAAGCAAACTTAAATTTTGAAATATTAAAGTCAAACGTTATGGTCCACCCACAAGATTCCTACAATAACATACTTTCAAGTGATATTTTTGAAATTTGATACCGCAAGTAATTATCTTTTCCTCGAAATTAAAATCGTTTCAAATTTTAATCCCCTGCTATCGGTATATCTATGTTTCATAATATTTATAACCTTGGACCTTTTGTATCGATATTCTCGTAATATAAATTTTAAATTGTGAGATTTTGACATTGTACAATATGTATACAAATTTTTTTTCAATTAATCCCGAATTTAGAACTATTGCAGTTGAAGAATGTTTTTAATATTTTATCATTGCTTAGTGCCTGAGACCAAATGCTATGCCCAAATTATCTATTAAATATAATTTGTTTCATTATTGAATAGTTTAAAATATTTATTTATATTAATAATAAACATATATGTCTTAATCTTGAATTCAATGTAATTCCTAATACATGATAATTAAAGTTTTTATAAAAAGGGAAATTACTACAATTTTTATTATTATAAAAGTTAAATAATTTTATATATCACAAGGTGTTAAAATAATTTGCACAAATGACAACTTTATAAATACAGTAACATTTAGTTAACAAAATATTTGACTAAAAATGTTTTATTTAAACTTTTTAAATAATTAGTCAGTTCCAAAATCTCCTTAATTTAGAAGTAAAACTAAAAAAGTAATATTATTATTACAACTAACTTCTAGTTGCCAACTAATGTAATATTATGCAAATTAGTTCTAAATTCAAATAACTTGACTATATGAGTATGACTAATTTTAAAATTAAATATTAAAAGTAAACGCTTTTCAATATTTAACCTGAATTCTTTATATATCCCACATCACTGAACTTACCACTCCAACTCGATTTTCCATTTACTCAATAAAACTGAAACCATCACTCAATTATCCCCAAAATTATAAATTCACATCTACAAAACACCCCTCTTAACCTCCTCAAAACAGCGCATTTCTCTCTCAATCCATTTAACTCAACAGTCGAAATTCCGCCGCGCAATAAACTCGCTACGCGAGACCGTCAAGCCTCTCTCTCTCTCTCTCTGTCTCGGTTGCTAACGCGGTGGCGCCCCGCGGTGGCCGGAGGGCTGCACCGGGGCGCTGCCGGTGACGCGACGCCCCGCGGCGTGCTCGCGTCCTCGATCTACTAATCAGCGAGATAATTGCCTCGTTATATACAGCGAGGACCGACGCCGCGATTCCGCGACGATAATGTCCCGTCGATCAAAGAGCGCGTATTATGCGCCTTGCTTACGGGGAGATTCTCGTTGCTGCCGTGCGAGAGAGCTGACAAGCTGGTAGCAGGCGATGCTGACGGTGTAAGTGTCGACCCTAGGGCTTGTTGGGGGATTGATTTGTTTTTGCTGGCGGAGGATGGGGGCTTCTGGATTTTGAGGAATTTGAGGTATTTGTTGAGTTTTGTAGACAGGTTTTCGATGGATTGAAGGAAACGCGGGGGGTAAAAGTTTGGGAAATTTCACTCGGACTTGGCGGTGGTGATGTAACGGGGCTGGTAAAAGTTTCTGGAAAATTTTACCGAAAATCGAGTAACTAAAAATGTAGGAATTTTTGTGAGAAAGTTAGGGAGTTTTTTTTATTCTTCCAGTCTGATACATCATTACAGTGAAGTCTGGGGAAATTTCGAAAGTTCCTCTCTCACTGTGCATTTGATGAAAGTTTAAGGAAAAGTTGTAATGATGATTTTAGTGAGGCTCGCGCTTTAACTGTAACGAAGTATCGTTATTTTTACAAATATTTTAGTGAATTTTCTTTCACGGTCTAAGTTCCTTAAAAGAGAAAAGTTTTCCGGGGCAATAGAAATTTGAAGGATATCCTCTATTTATACTGGAAAGTTTAGCCGCAGAACTTCCTTCGGTTTCTCTCAAAATGCTGGATTTTCCTCTTTTTTTTTCCCTAAAGATGTTGTAATTTCTTAATGTACAAGGTTATAAAAACGTAACACGCAGCGAATTCCGCAAAGGCTTCTCCCCCTCTCTCTCTCTGTCTCTCTTTCCTTCTCCACTTTCATCCTGGCGGATTTTCAAATGGTAACTTTTTGAGCTTGCAAACTTTCGTTCCGCGCGCGCACGCGCGCTATATTTCTTATCTTAAGTTACAAAGTTTCTCCGACTAACGATTTTTTCCTTTGTTTTTCAAGCGCGCTTTGAACACTGTTTGCGCATTGTGTACACCGCATTTATTTTTCCGCCCCGACTTATATGAAATTTTCAGAATTGCTAAGTGTCAACTCTGCAGACGTTTGGAAGAATGTTTCCAAAAGAATGGCAACAATTTCACCCTGCAATTCAGTTTCTTGCTTAACTTTCCTGAATTATCGGCTCCGAAATTCGAATGTTCGATTAAATCATTAATCGGGCATATAGGAAATTTCACCTACAACTACCGTATTAAATCATAAGACTGCTATTTTTTACAACAACCATGTATGATATTTTGTATTTTAATTAGAAGAACTTGAATTTTTTTAAATTGGAAAAATTTCTTAATTTTAAAATCTAAATATCACTTAAATTTTTACCATAAAATAAAAAATATTTTATTAATATACATATTTTGAGTATGAAAGATAATAATTTATATTATTCATCTGAATTCATTAATCATAATATTCATTGCAATTTTATACATCAACCTACAATCAATTTCAACTAACGAAACTCCTAGTTTCAATCCTCTCACTTTTATCGAATTTCAAACCTCAACTCGCACGCACACCAAAAAGCCCGCAGCCAGAATAATTCGAAACACCCCTTTTTACTCTGCGCGGCGATAGCCTCAACTTTCACAACGGCTCCCATACACAGCTCGTTCTCCGGCGCGCCAAAGATTAAAGCTACATCTCGTTCGAAGGGAACGCGCGCGTTTTATCCACAAGCGTAAACGCCGAAGCACATTCGCGTTGAAAATTATAAACGGCGCTCGCCTGTACACCCAGACCCCTTCCTCTTGAACCCCTCGCTTCAAATTTAATTATGCGCCTCCCGAAGAATACAAAAGCTCTTTATAACTCCGACCGTAAACGCCGACTAGGACGGTTCTCTCTCACTCTCTCTCTCTCTTTCTACTCTCCTTCTGAAACGCGTTAATTATTACTCGGCGCGCGTTCGACGCGTTAGAGAAAGGATTTCTCGCTTTCCTTTTTCGCCTCCTTCGGCTCGGCGTGTGTCCAGCGGCAGTCGGGCTTCATCGGGAGAAAGAGTCGTATTTTTTCACGCCAGCTGCCGCGCGACGGAGACGTCAGCTCCATACCTAGCCGACAGCGCGTTAACGTAAATAGAGTCCGAGGAAATATTTGATTTTCGCCCGAGGCTGCTGATGTTTGAGAGGAAAGTTATGTTTTGGAAATTGTTGCCGGCTGTTTGTTTTTTTGTTAAATTTATTTTGGAAGTGGTTTGACATTTTTTTGTTTGTATTATACGCAAAGAAATTTTTTTTTAGGAGAATTACTATGTTGTTCTGTAAAACGGTAACAGATTGTGAAATTTAAAAAAATTACTGTAGTTTTTAAGATATTTTACTGGATTTTTATTATATTCTTATATTTCTAGTAAAAGTTACTAAAAATTTAGAAAAATTTCGTAATTTTTTTGATATTTACAGTCTGTTACCGTGTTTTACAACAGTAAAGTAAATTTTCCAAAAAGTTTTTTCGGTGCATTTAATTGTGAGGTACAATTATCATAACTTATTAATTACAGCAGGCTCTTAAAAACTTAAACTCAAGACTACAAGTTATAAGAAAGGTTAATAGCGTCTTTACTTCTAGTTAATAACGAATTTATCAGGTCGTTGTTTTAATTAACCCTTTATTCAAGCTTCGTTCACATTATATTGCAGCGTAATGCGATATCGCACCTAACAAAGAGAAACCTGCATCTCTACAGCTTTTGGCAGGCTCCTTTGATGTCCTTATTGAAAATTTAATACTGCGCCAAACCCTGACCTTTCGCATTTTCCTCCCCCTCGAAAGCGGCTCTCTCTTGCGCTAGCCTTCCGCTATCGTTTTAATATGTAAATCCAGCCAACCGCTATAAAATTAATGCCAGCAACAATAACTGCCCTGTCGTTTAATTAATATTCTAATAACGATCATCCACTTCGCCTCGTCCAGAGGCCGCTCCTCCATCCCCAAGGTCAAAACTGCACAAGCGCGCACGAGAATCAAATTAATCTTTTCCTCCTCGTGCGCGCGTGTTTTCATAAACATCGCCTCTCCACGCGCGTGCATCCATCTCCCTCCTCCATATACCTACATATACATCCCGCTCTTCTCCTCCCGATCCTAACGCCGTAAAGGCGCCTGCGGTCGCGTCTTCGCCGTTTACCTCCCCGACTATATATCGCGATAAACTCGCCCTGGACTTATACGAGCTCGCTCTCTCTCTCTCTGTGTACGCTAATTGCGCGTGCGCGCCATGTAAATGCGCGATGAAAAAGGGCCGAGGAAAAGCGGAGGCGAATAAATAGGCCGGCCCGGGAAATCACGAGCTCGCGCTCACGGCTCGAACTTTTATACCGGGATGAGAAACGTGATTTAGACGCCGTGAGATGCGCCTCTGCCACCTCACTTTGCATTTCAAAGTGCGCGCGCGAGCGCTCGGCGAGACTGTGGCTTCTCTTCTTTTTTTTTTTCGTCGAATGAGCGAGAGGGAGGGGGAAAAGGTGCAGCGCGAGCAAACGCCCCCGAGGTTTTCGTTCCTTACAGTAGCGTGAGCCGGGAGCTTTTTTATCGCTCGTATAATATGAGAACGGAGACGTTTGAGTTATTACGCCTGGACGGCTGGGCTTTTTTCTTTTTAATTTTGAGCGCGAGTAACGTGGAGTTAAGGATTTTCTGCTTGTTTGTTTTTTTTTTTTGCGTGTGTTGTGTATTTTTTTATTTTGAATTTCGAAACGCGAGCGTCGGGGACACCGTTTCATTGTTCGCCGATTTATTTTGATGCTCGGCGTGATGGGCGTGGATTGCTGCCAGTAATTAATTTGCGAATGCGGAGCTGAAGTGTGTTAGTTGATTTAGGGGCGAATGGGCACAATGGTTTAATAGAACTGTGTAAGTGTAATTAAAGCGGCAGAAACTGTTTTGATACAGTGTGTCGGAATTGCTGCGTAAATAAAAGCATTTCTTGTTGTTGACTCGCAGCTTTTGTTTGTTTAGTTTTTGTCTTATTCTTGATATTTTATAGTGTTAAGTTTTTGTAGTGATTTATTATACGTGTTTGTACTGAATTCATAGAAATGTTAAAATAGCAGGCAGAATATTGAAGAGCATACGCATGTGGTTATTATTTGAATTATAAATATATAAAAGTATAAAAATATCTTCTTTTTTAATAAGGAGTTTTAAGAACTTTTAATATAATTGCATAGACATGAGGAAGCTTTTCATTATGATAATTTCCCTTCGTAAAGTAGCAAGAAAAGAATTGAAATTATAGGTTCTAAAAATATATATATATGATCTTATTGATCGTGGGTATTACCTACTTTAAAGAAATTTTATTTATTTTATGTTTTAAACTCAAAATTGTGAAACTCTTGTACCATTTTAAAACAAATAAGAGTAGACATTATTTTATCAATATCTACAAAAATATATTATTAAAAAAAAATATTTTAATAATTATTAATTTCAACTGCCATTAATTTAAATTTGAAACTCGGTAATTGTACGGTAACCTTTTCTAATAAAAAGCCGGTTGGTAGCTGAGCGATATTACAAATTAAACCTGACCGCTTAATTAAATAAAGAAAACTAATTCACCCTTAATTGAATTATCAGCGTTAAAGAGCAAATTTCATCGGCTCAGAAATCCGCACTTAAAAAAGTTCCATAATCTTTTCGATCGGGTGTTTAACGAGCCACCTAATAATCCTCCACGATCGGTGATAAAATCTCCATCTCAGCGCTCGCAGTCATCAACTCCTCCCATAAAAAAAAAAACCTGATAATTATATAAAAAATCGTAGCTAAACTGTATACACACACTCGCGACCGCTCGATACAAAAAAAAAGAACGACCAAGCGCATGCGAGCCAAGCTTCGAGGATCTTCCTCCTCCTTTTCGTCTCTTTCCTCCGCATAATCCGGAATCGCGCAAGAGAGCCGAGATCATTTATGACATTTAGAAACTCGTTAAAAACTTGAAGTAAGCGCGAGAGGGAGATAGAGCCAGGTATATATACCCCATAAGAAGGCGGGGACTCGAGACACTGCCGGCACCGCCGCGGTGACGTTGAATCGGGGATTATAAAAGTTTGATAAGGCGATAAATAATTATCCGCGAACTCATCGCGCTCTTTCTCTCTCTCTCTTTCTCGTGCGCGCGCGTGCGCCTGCCGAGATACCGAAGACCGGTTTCCGTGCTCGCGCTCTCTTGCTTTAACTAACTTTTAAATTGTGCTTTACGCGACTCTTATAACCCATCGTCGAGTTTATCAGCCTAATTTCTTATCTATTCACTTCTCTTGTTCTCCCTTATTCTCTCGCGCTTCGAGACTTCTTTGCTTTTTGTTCTTCTGCTTGTAGTTTTGGTACTGACTGCTTTTCTAGGCCGTTTTAGGATTGTGAAAAAAAGGTTCTGTATAACAATTCGTTTTTGATTATCAAAGCATTTTCAAGCCCGTCGTAAATTAAAAGAATCTACGAAACTACAGTAGATTTTGAGAAAAATAATTACGAAAATAATTTACCTTACTGCAAGACGAAAGTTTAAAACTTTAAGCATAGCTTCTCAAAATGACATTTTTCTAACTGCCGGCCTCGGTAACTCAAACAATTTTCATCTAGCCCGTTCAAAATTTGTAGAGCATGCATGAAGTAAGATTTTCTTTTCAGCTAAAAGTAGAATATTTTTAAAAGTGAAATGAATATTTTTTCGAAAAAAATATTCAAAAGTCATCGTTTTTTCAAGCTTTAAAAATATTAAAATTCATACTTTTAATCGGGACCGTATCCATCTACTCCGGAGGCATACTAAAGGAATATTTAAATTCAAGCTTCTGGTACAGTAGATATGAAGGTCACCGATCGCATCAAATTGAGTGTTCGCACACATGTCTCCGCATCCATTCCAATATACAAAGCCTCCCAAACCGAAAAATCTTCGCGAAACATCTCTTCAACCTCCCCACCCCAAAAACACAAAAACCATCTACCCACATCCCAAAAAAGACCATCTCGCAATTTATATTTCAGCATGCAGCCACTTAAAACTTGCCTGCCATCCCCTCGGGTATCCCTCATTTAAAATAGTTCAAAAGACTCTCTTCCTCCTCGTCTCCTCCTCTCCTCGACCCGCGAGGATCAGGCGAAATCATCGCGCATCCATCCTTAATCTCCCTTAACGCCGCGCCTCCAGCCAGAATTCGCTAGAAGAAGGATAGACCCAGACGCACCCTTAAAAGACGCTCGGGGAGGATGGGGGCGAAGACGGATCCGAGACTAGGAAGTTTCGGGCGCGCGAAATTTGCACGCCGTCTGTATGCTGACGTTCGCGCTGCGGCGAGGATGTGCGCACACGAGGAAGAGACTCTGCGACTTTCCAAGTAGGTACTTGGAGGGTTTGCGCCGATCGCGGAGTAAGAGGGAGCAATATTCCGCTTTCGCTTCTGCTTGGCTATGAACCGCGAGTGGCGCGTTTTCCATGCGCAGGGGTTAAGCGACGTCTAATAACCGGGAGTAGAGCGCGCTCGTTGCAAAAATAAGCTCTTTTGGAGAGGCTTTTTTCTTTCTGGGATCGTGGAAGAGCTGATGATATGGAAAATGGAAGCGATGGTAGATGAAGGAATAGAATGTGATGAGAAAGGGACGTTGGGTGGTATTTGAGGATGACATATTCTTTACACGTTTAGAAGATACACTCGGGGAGTATGACTGATCTTTGATGGACCAAGTGATGATGCATCCGATAAGTAGACTTTTTCATGAGAAGCTATCAAAGTCCATAATAACAGTCGCTAGTTTATTTCCTTTGTTCATCAAATAACGCTAAAGCGTTTTAGTTTAACGTCCACTCTCAATCTACAAATAGCAACAAGTTTAAAACTGCAGCTTTGAACAGAGAGCTATTGTGCCGCACCTACTACCCAACGCGTTTGACGATAAAGTTCAATTAAAAACAGGCCACAAAGCCATCGGTTCATCGCTTTGAAGGCGTTCGAAAATTCGCCGAGAAGCCGATAATATAACGCCGAGGCTCGCTGCGGCGACGGCCGCGAGTGCCAAAATAGAAGACGAGATAATAAGAAGGAGGACAATGAAATTCGTTGTTCTGAAGAGCGGCCGCGCTCGGAAAAGCTCGACTCTCTCAAACTTGGTCGCCGAGGGAAAATCATCGCACCGGTAATGGTCGCCATTGTCTGCCGACTCTATCGCCTCCGCATCGTCGTGCGCTGCTTCTGCTCTTCGGCGCGCGCTGAAATGCGAGGGACGCGGATATAAAGCGGGAGATAAAGTGAGGGCTGAAAAATAGGTGCGAGAAAGAATTTTTTATTCGCACCGGGCGGCCAGGAGAATGCGGTATTGTTCAAGTGCCTCTTTATTTTGGACAATTTTGGGTTTTACGCTGGGAGTGGTGGAATGCGCAAAGTGAGTTTTAGTTGTCGCTGTTATTGGGCTGCTATTCGCGGCGAATTTCTGGATTACGTCTTTTTGCATAGATAGGAATTTATCGATTTTGGAATTTGCCGATAACCATCTTTCTCGCGTTTGCTTCGGCGGGGGCACGTCTTTTCCTTGGAAATTAAATCGAGCAATGTTTGCATGTTCCTCTCTGGACTACATTCTTCCGAAATTGCTCAAAGTGGAACATTTCGCGACGAGTAATTTATGCATTCAATCTATACCGGTATATTCTCGAGAAATCGATTTGCAATTTATCAACGTAGGCACGAAGAAGCTTTAAATAAGGCAAGTAAATTAACTCGCTCAAGACGTATTACTTTGCAAGGATTGTATTAGCTACGACATCGCGGCAAAATTCCAATGCAAAATAATTGAATAATCCCTGCAGTGCGTAAATCTTCATGGATTTGGCATTAACCAACTGCAGTGCATCGCTGGAAAAAAGCAAACCAGATTAACATCGCGTTCGGCGTGTTATCCTAAAATTTCAACTGTTTTCACGCAGCCCTCGAAAAATTAATTCGCCCGCTGGACGTGACTGAATATACGATTCATCATCGTTTTCCCCCCGTATACGCAAAAAATTACATTCATCAAAAGCGAATTTCGTCAGTCGATCCCAGCGCGTGCGCGCACCTCATATAACCAGCTACTACATCAACGCCGATGCGTGCGTGCATCTGACGCTCTCTTCCTCTCTCTCTCGCTCTCCAACAAAAATGAACAAGAAGCAGCATTCCCAGCTCGCAAAAAAGAGGCGCGATAAAAATATATACGAGAGCACGAATAGAGCCAGTCTGAACTCTCTGTCTCTTGCGGGCGTGTTTTTCGAGGTGTGATTCACAGGAGTATAGGTACAGCAGCTCCGCTATCACAAGCCAGTAGCGAGCTACTCTCTTGTTTTCTGTCTCCCTCTCTTTTTCCTCTGTCCGCATTTGCGGATCGTTAGGAGGAGAGAGATAAAGAGAAAGCAAGAGAGAGGGACAGCTCGGATTATGCAAAACGATCCGCGGCTGCTAGAGAGGGAGAGATCTCTGCGTGTGTATACGCGGCCGGGAGTTCTGCGCACGCGGTTACCGGACAATTTATATGCTAATTTATATGCGCTTAATAACGATGTCCGACGTAGTTGGGTGCTTACCGACACGCCTTTCCAGAGGCAGCAGCGGCCGGCGTTGCCCCTGGTGTTGGCGCCGCCAGGATAGATAATACACAGACGTATATAGATATATATATTGAGAGAGAGAGAAAGCGACGTGGTAGTGGCGGCGGCTGTGGGGTTTTGTTCCGACAAGACGCGTGCTGGAGTGCGGGGGGAGAGGATGGAAAGCCGGGATATGATCCCTCAAACTGTTGGCGTTAGGCTAAGGTAGCAAGTACTTCAAAGTCTATTAATATCGGGTAAATTAATTTGATGAGAGCGGATTCGCATGGCTGTATTAGCCGAGCGCCGAGCCGGGGGTATCTTCGGCGTCGTTGTGGTTCTGCCGGGCTCCGCCCGAACTGTCTAAAGCTTCTTATAATTCTGTTTAGCGTTCGCGAAGTGATAGTGGTATTTTTCGAGGTTATCTGCTTTTCCATTAGTGTGGTATTCTTTTGATTGGATTAGTCAGTTTTTAATGAATATAAAGAATGTTAATGGCTCTGTGCTTTATTAATCATAATAAAAACTACTTCTTAAATCTGAGTTTATTTTCTTAATCCGATAATTAATTTTCAACAGCAGAATTGGTTATTGGTACAATTTCTCACTGTCGTTAGCGCTAAGCTCATATCCGCTACTTTACTCAACTTTAATTAACTTCCAAGCAGTTGTCACTGAAGTATAATAACTACTGATAATCCTGTAACTAATGTGAGTAGTTATACTCGCGGCTTACCCACAACTGCAGTCTTCAAAGAAGTTAAGATGCGATTCGGCTTGGCTTCTGCGTTCAATAAGATATTGCACAGTTATATCGAAATGGCTGTTTGAAGTTCCGCGATTACCTTCTTACTCGTAAACTTCAGTAGTAACTAACCTATTAGTAACACTGTTTACTTTCCATTAGCGATTCGGTAAGCTGAAATAACATTTTTTATTATACAATTGTAAAATTAATTTTTAATTTAATCATTATTTTTTCATCATTTTTTTCACGATATTATCAATACCCACAAGTCAATAACCCCAATAATTCTCCTATTTTTCAATCGACAACAACTCTTCATCAACAGGCACAGAGTCATCGAAGACATGTCTCTATACCATTGAAAATCATCCCACGACGCTAAGTAAGCGCGATGCAATCAAGAGTCTCCGGAACAAAGAGCGTCGGTGCACGTTCGTTATACAGCTCGCAGCCCCGCGCGCTCATTTCCATTGCATCCCTCCGCTCCGCCCGTGCCGTCGTCGTTACACGTATACAGCCCTGCCGATGTGTATTCGCGACGACGAGTGCGTTCAGCCGCAGTAGCGCTGACTCCGCAGCGGCTGCTATCGCTTCCAGGGGCTGTGCTCTTGCACGGTATAGGCAAGTGCGTCGACGCAGGCCTGTAAACAAAAAGCGCCTTAATGGCGCGAAATTTCCATTAATGCGCGTTCAGCCTGCGTGTGGAGTTTTTCTGGAGCAGCGTTGAGTTTGCGCCGCTGTGGGGTGCTGGTGCGTGAGGTGGTGAGAGATTAGGTTGGATGGTTTTTTGTTGGTTTCGTTGGATTCGTTCCTGACGGAGGTTGGTTTTTGTTAAGGGTTTTATTGGATTGTGAATTAGTGAGGAAAATATATGTTGGTGAGTATTTTTTAATTCTAGGTAATCATTTATTAGAAGGAAATTTATTATTTATTAGGAAATGTGGGAAAAGCATATTTTCTTTTTTTATAATTCCATTTGAATTATTAGCTTCAGAGTACAGTTAACATTTGAGGAACTTATGGCTTTTAATCACGACTAACAGTACACGGTTAGAAATATTAACAAACAAAACGTGCGTTAAATACGAATTGCAAACAAACTGTCTGTTTAATTAACACATTTTTGTCTGTTAATTTAACAGGCATTTTAGTAATAGATGAAAAATGTTAACAGACTACAGGCGTGTTTTTAACCGTATACATAAAATAATAAAAAAAATGTAATTACTCATCCATGTAAAACATTTTCCATCACCATACGGCTAATCGCAGAAGCAACATCTTCACCTCTCAACTAATTAATCCCAACAAGCGACAGCTCTGTTTCGAAAACTACCTCCGAGCAGATAAAGAGCCACTCTGCTTATCGATGCCTCGATTAAGTCATCTCCTCGCGCACGGCTGGCTCCGTAGCCGAGGACCACCCGGTAGGCCTCCGGCGCTCTCGTGTCTATATACACCCCGACGACGCGCCCGTACGTCATCGCCGAGTCTCCCCCTCGTTTGCGCGCTGCTCGGCGCAAAAGACAGCGGGAGGAACTGGTTCTCATCTCGGCGCCTTCTACTCTCAGTCTTCTTGTTTCTCTCGCCCTAAATGCCGCAGCTCGATTCCCTTTAGGGTTTGGAAGGATATTCGGGGTGTGCTTGTTAGATGATGTTTGTTGTTTATTGATTTCGCTTGTTTGAGTGTCTAATGATAGTGTTGTCAAAGTCAGATTGATTGTGTTGCCATAAAATATTGCTGGAAAAACGAATATCTTGGTAAAGCATCCAGCAATTATATACTGAATTCTGTATAGATACCAATCCTTAAATATTTTTGCCCACTCATCCCAGAATAATTTTTCTCAATATCTCGCTTAAACCGAGAATAAACCGTTCCCCTTCCTCCCAACCAAATCCTTAACTGCCCGAAATTTTGATTGATGCTCAAAAAATGCCTCTGATTCCAGCGATTCCGCCTCTCAACCCAACTCCTCCGCCCAATTGACAACCAGCCGGCTCGTTCGCTTTGATAAACAGTGCGGGCGGGCCGCGGCACTTCGGACACCCCGGGTATATTAATTCGAAGCGGCTTCTCTCAAGCGCTGGGCGCCGCTCTTTACGTGTCCGCTGTATATACGCGCACGACACTCGCTTCGACTACAAATTGGGCTTCTCTCTCTTAAGTGTATGTGTGCGTGTGCGTGTGTATCGTGCGCGTCATAAATCAATTGCGCGATGACTAACACTCGGGATTAACGGCACGCGTGACGAGGAGCTCGTATGCAGTAGCAGCGGCGACGTTACTCTTCTCTTACTTCGAATCGACGCGGCCTGCGACGTCGATTTATCGATTATATGCGCCGCTCGTTATCGAGCCACACGAGTCCGAGCACGTGTTGACTTTTAATCGAGGGTGCGCACTCGCTGCTGCTAGGTTTTTTTTTATTTAATTAGGTGAACGGAAAGTCGCCGCTATGGTTTTTTGTTGCTTTTCCTGTCGCAAGTGTATTGGAAAAGTTTTTTTTGTCGAGGCTGTGGAGAAAGGGGTTCGAGAAAAAGTGGGAGACTTGTATCGAATATTTTTCTGCTTAATTTTAGAATGTTGAAAGCTTTTTTAAATATTGATATTATAATTTGATTACTCCGCTCCTGGTTAATGCATTTTTATCTTCCGGAATATAAGCAGAGAAAATACGTGAACAGAGAACCACAAGCCGATATCGAGCGCAATAAAATACGCCGGCTCGAATAAAAAGCAACACTTCGCCATCAAATTATCCGCGAAATCGCGAGCGACAACGATTTTCATCTTCTCGCCGTGGCTTCTTTGTATCTCCTCCGTCTAAAATATATACGCCCTGGTGGCGCGCGGCGTCCGAGAGGAGCGCGAAAACGGAAGCTTGCGCGCGGCAACTGGCCTCTTGGCTCGCCTCTCTATAGCAGCTTCCTTTTCTTTCTTTTTTTTGCTCCTCTTCTCTTTCTGTGGAAGGCCCGCAGGGCGAGCGTCGAATGGTCCGGGGGAGAATTTATTGGGTAACGAGTAGCAGCGCCTAGCGGTGAATAAAACGCCCGTAAAACTCGCCGCGTGGGGGATTAGGCGGCGCGGTTCGAATATATTATAGCGAGCTCTTTCTCTCTCTCTCGCGCGCGCGAAGAGTATAAGGTGGTAAACGTTTATGCGTGCGCGTATCTTCCTTTTTCTCTGCATCCTCTCTCGTGCCGTCTCTTTCCTCTCTGTTTATTCCCCCGTCTCTCTTGTTTATCTTCTTATTCTGTGCCCGTGCGCGCGCGAGCTCTTGGGCTCTTCCTTCCTATGCTTTTTAAATTGTTTCCGTACTCCGTAAATTTTCGAGCCGGGTAATTGTCACCTCCTAAAAGAGACGCTGGTCAAGTCGCCGGGGCTTTTATACGCCGACGTTTATCGTTGTTTTAGCCTGGAGAATTTTCCATTAAAAAGAAAGATCGGCACTTAGTTCAGCTACGGTTAGGGGGACTTGTTAGACGTTGTTTCAGCTGCACTGTTATATTTCGATTTTGTTCTAACAGTAGCCATGTTGTTAGTTAGATAAAATAATTGTAGTTGTTGTAAAGTTGTAACATTTAAAAAACAAAGAAATGTTTTACAATGTAAATGCAAAGTTATATAATCGTGATAATTATTTATTAGCTACTTTATAGTTTTAAAACAAAGATTTATTACTGCACGTCAAATTAACTTTTACACCAGCAACTTTCTCAGCCCAGCAGCATCAGCACTCACGAAACCCGTCCAAAATTATGTAACAACAAACTCAATTCCAAAAACTCTCCTCACACTCACACCCACGCACAGCCGCTACCTTAATACATTACCCTCACACCCGTTCCTCTTCTCTCCCGTATCCCTCTTCGCCTACTCCTTTCCACGACCCTTCTTTGTTTCTCCTCTCTCCTCTTCTCTCTTTCCCTTCTCATCCTGAGCGCGCGCGCGCAGCCGAGAGATAAAGCCGGGGCGCCGGCTGCGCAACGCGCGCGCACGACTCCCGCAAGATCCGGCCTTTATGCGCTCGCCCGTGTGTATATGTGGCTGGGTTCGCGTGCGCGTGAGATGTGTTTTGTTTAGGTTCGATAAATTTTGCTCGCCGTGAGAGCGGCAGGGGGGGGGGGGAAGATTAGTGTGCTCCGGCTCCTTGGGCTTTTCGCCCCCGCCGACGCGAGGAGGAGAAAAAGGCGGATCAGAGACAAACGTGTACTTGCTATCTAGCTTTCTCTCTTTCTCTCTCTCTTGCTGCGCTGCTGCTCTGTAATTCCCTACCGTTTATTTCGGACTTGCGGTCTGGAATTATGGCGCGCCTTTTTTCGCCTCTTTTCGGAAGAGAGTTCTTATTTCGCGGGCTTGATTAAATTAGAATTTAACTGCGAGCTTGATTTATTGTTGTTTTGTTTTTTCGGTTTTAAAAGTAGATTGGGGCACGTTTGGGTCGGACGAGTGAGGTGGTTTCGAAAGTTAATGATAAAAGTAATTTTTTATTATTACAATGTAACTTTTATTAGTATTGTAATAATTATCTAAAATTATCATTGCAATGTCACTACCATTTATTACTTTAGCTAACTATATCATAATGTCAATCAAAGCTCTAACATGCAACAAGCAGATAATACAAGATTATTCTTATGTAAGTATTCTGATTTCACGCAGAAGTCTGTGCTTACACCTTATACCTGTTTCCCAGTCTTTTTTTTTAACCCTTTAAACTCGTTCTCTTATATCGCATACTATAAAAATCGAGCCACGGGAGCGCATAGAAGCTAACGCGAAAGGAAAGCGAGGAGAGGCTAAGTAAAGTGCAAAGTCGGTAGTCTCGGAAAGACATTTTTATTATGGAGAATGAGCACTGAAAGACATCGTTCTTACTAGAGTTATGAAAATTTAACACCGCGGTACTCATGTTTCTCATCTCGGCTGTACTCGCGCGCCAGCCCCTTATCTCTTATACGCTTTGTTCTTTCTTCATTCTTTTTTAATCTTCGTCTCCTTTTCCAGCGGCTCGCCCCTTCACTGCGCATTGCATTAGGCTCTTGCCGTTCTCAAATTATCCGTAATGATATTTATAGCTTATTTATTAATAATTATTTTTGATACCAACAAGAAGTTCTTGATTAATTTTTTTATTTATCCGCATCTTCCTCAATTCACCAGGTCTTCAATTTTTTCTGTCGTGCATTAGATTCTTTTCTTCCCTCTCCGATAATTCTATCTTTATCTGGTTCGCCTGTCTCTCTCAACCCTTTTTACTCACCCTCTTTATTCGGCCCCTTTTGACCGACTAAGCGACTCAAACGCGCCTTTGATGTAGGCATTCGCGCGTTTCCTCGCAATTTGCCAGTTTATTAACCAAAGTCTCGCGATATCCATAATGCGGTCTATCCGTTATTTCACCTTCGTCCCGCGTTTTTGCGTCCTTTTTGTGCCTACAGTTTCTTCTCATCGTGTAATCAGCAATGATAGAATTCGGTTATTCGCTCAATTATTATCACTTCCGTTTTCGTAACTTTTCGTTGGCATTATAAATTCAAATTTACCGCTCGATATTCAGCTGGAATATAAAACGCTATTTGAAATGTTCGTTTGTAAATTGTACTCGATGGATAATAAATCAAATTTTGATTACTCCGATCGTTATTGTTCGCTGCAATTAATGTCCAGTTTCCATCATTTTTTTTTTAATAAAAAGCATAAATATTGTTAAACTTGTAATTTTACATACCGCTACAGAGAACAAGGATATCAGTATGTCTAATGTAACCGAAGTATCTTACAGCAAAGTGCTTTGACGGCATCCTCCGATAATGAAGACACATTTTGTACAATGCAAAAGTGAAATTCAATACTTTGAGAAAATTAATTAATACTCCCCTCCTCGTCCACTTAAAAAATCGCGCAGCTTTACAAACCCGTTTCAGCTTACCCAGCAACAAACAAAATCGAAAGCAACGCCAAGCGCAAAACCAAACTTAACTCCAGCATCTGAAAATCCCGGCAGTACACGGCAACGTCGAAAAAGCCGGCGCTCACTCCCACAAAACCTCGGCCGCAGCCTTGGGAGCTCGGCAGGCTGTAATACAGCGATCCCCAGAGAGACAGAGCGGGAGGAAGCAGCTCGTGTACATAAGCCGTAATCCATTTCCACCTGGCATTATATTACAGCGCGAGCGATTCTCGCGCAAATCTCCCCGGCCATTGCTGTAATCTCTCCAGCACGCGCATCCGTCTCGCGCGAAAATCTTGGCCGCTCCGCGCGGAGCTGCGCACACAGGGATATCGCGCGAAAAAAAGGAAAGGAAGCCCGACCTAATCCTCGAGCGTTTATAGCTCTCGTCGCTTAAGCAGCGCGTATTTACGGCGCGTGCACATTATGCGGAAAGGCTCCAGGTGTTGACTCTCTCTCTCTCTCTCTCTTTTGTGAGCGTATGCGTGAGCGGAGCGAGGCTGTAAAAAAAAGTGGCGAGGGGCTGCCGGATGCCTGCGCAAACTTTCGAGATTTATCATAAATTTATGGATGAGGCTCGCAAAAAGTGCGCGCAGGGACGCAAGCGCGAATGAATCGTTGCGCCGACGCGAGTGCACATTGTTTTATGTATATCGTCGCTGTTGCTTTTTTTTCCTCCTGGTTGCGCAACGCGGGAGGAGGGCCGGCTGAAAAATTGAGGTAGTTGCTACGTTTGGCTCGTTAATTTTTGCTTATTAATGGCCAAAGGGTTGAGATGTGGAGTGGCCCTGGAAATTTTGTTTTTGTTAGTTAAAATTTAGGGCTTTTAAATGCCGTCGACGTAAATCGCCAAGTTTTAATTCCGTTCTAAAGTCGAGTAATTTACGTCTGACTGCTGGATATATATAAATAATTAAAGTACGCATAGGTCTTTACTCTATTTATACTCTAGACGAGGAATAATTAAAAATTTTCCATTTATAACACATTTGCTAATAGATTCTAATTCGGTATAATAAATTTTTTAAATACTAATTCCAAGTTATAGTAGCTATAGATAGACTCAAAAACCTATGCCTTACGTGACTTCACTTTACTTATAACAGCTTTCATAAACGTTTTACATATAGCCTACGAAGCAATTTTATATCGATATAGCTGCTACAATTATTTTTACGGCCACGTAAAGATTTATATAATGGTTTGTCCTCCTTATGTCGTTCGGAAAGACATTTTCGTAGAATAATCAGAATTATTCAAAACAGATTCACCATTCACCTATCCTCACATCTACTTTCGAAATTCTCCCACTCGTAAAAATAAATCCTCAAAGCAATATGCGCCATTCAAGACTTCAATAAGCAACAATCCTCGCATTAAACAAAAGTTCGCATATCTTAGGCTTTCAGCGCTCACGATCCTCGCATCAGTCTCTCCTCTGCGCGGCTGGCAGAGAGTGCGTCGGCAAACACAGAAATTGCAGAGCCCCCATATATGCACTTAAGTATAACGCGATGCAGATAGCACGCTCGCGAAACCATAATAACCCAAGAAGGTTGTTGTATAAGCCTAGGCACTAGCGGAGAGGAGAGAGAAGGAGAAGGAGAAGTTTGGGATGAGAAAAACGCGAGAGGAGAGCACACACAGCCTTTTTGCGTATGTAATCGCTCTCGCCGGCGTCGGTCGTGGGTAAGACATTCGTATATACCGAGCCGAGTTTGATGAACTCGAAAAGGAAGCGCGCGTGTTTTCCCACACACTCACGGGGCACGCTCCGAGCGTATACATACTCGCTCGTAGTCGAGAGAGAGAGACGCTGGGAGGAGGCGGGCTCGAACTTTATGGCGCTGGCACGGAGACACTTTGCGTTTAGGCTAATTGCCGAATTAATGCCCTCCTTTGTGCCGCGGCTGTATCTGGACGAGTGCGCCCCCTGAAAAATGTCGACTTCAAAGCGGATACGCGATTAGCCAAGGTACATTTGAGAAAATTCAAAGTAGCGCGGCTGGGTCTAAGTTAAGAAAAAAGTAGATCAAGACGAGTACGGCAAGACGCTCGTTTTTAATCAAATTTTTTTAAAGGCACAAGGGAATAACGCCGAGGCGTAACAACAGTAAATTTCAACAGTCCAAGTTTAACAATCGACGAATGCCACACTTCTTGCAAAGACAGCAAGTCAATAGATCCCTCGGAGCATACCGTTCGCATCCGCACACATCCGACCTCTCCAATCGTTGTTCTTCGATCGTGTGTCTCTACACAGGTTCTCTATACCCACTCTATCTCTCTCGCTCTCTCGGTGTTCCATATATACCGCTCTCGCTGCGGGCCCGCAGCTCGCTCTCGGAGCGCACACACGCGCTCAAAATCAATTTCTCCTCGATCCGCTCGCTACACACACAGATATTCACGTGCACACTCCGCAGCTCGGAGGAAACGTTTGTTTATCAACATCTTCGCATCGTATCCCACATCTCATTCAAAGCGCCTCGTCGTCGTAGAGCGCGCAAAATAAAAGCTCCGAGGCTCTACTCGGAAACACGTTGCGAAGCTTTGATGAGCGAGAGGAAGAGGAGAGAGAGGTAGAAGAGCAGCAACCCTATCTCTTTCCCTCGCTTGATTTAGAGGCGGCGAACGCGTTTGATACTCGCTGCTTCGAGGGGATTCCTTCTACGGCGCAAGCCACGCTGGTGGTGCGCCTGCGGGTATATATATAGGCCTCCCCTCGCGCTGGCGCGCAGAAGAGAGAGCGCAAAAATAAGGAGAGCGCGAGTACGAGCGAGCGCGCGCGCTCTGCGGGTCCCACGATGATCTCCGAACGATAACCCACTGACACGACAGCGCCGCCGTAGCCAGGCTCGTGAATTCTGCGCTGCAGTTGCGAGCTAAGCTAAGAGCCGGATGGAGCGAGCGAGGCTGGGAGAAAAGTCTGCTGTGCTTGTTTGATGCTTTTAATGAAACTTTCTGAGCGTTGTTGGTTTTTTATTTTGGTTATTGAGCTTAGGCTTTTTGGGAATTCTATTTTCAATGAATAGTTTTAAAAAGTAAAGGTTTGCGTGTCAAATTCAACTAAGTTCTTATAAGGATCGCAACTAAACAAAGAAAACAATAGAATTTTTAGGATAGACTTAGAAAAGACGTAGCTAAATCAGAGGAGCAAAAGACTCCACGTTATATTCGTAGCCGGCGTGTCGCGGTGAACTTTATGCTCGGCCGGCAATTCCTGACCTATCGGCCCTTCGGCTCTTATCTGTCCTTACGGCCAAAGCCTTTACACCGCAGTGCGCGCCCGTACGACAACGATTTCCGCTTGCGGATATTGACCTTTCGCTCTCTTTCTCTTCAATGATTTTTACGGAGCTCGCACCGAACCTTCGACCGCTCGCCGCTTACCTTCTTCGTCTTCTGCTATCTCCACGACGCATCTTACCTATATGGCGCGTTAATCAAGCTGATGTGTTTAGTACCGTGTAGTCGTGAGGTGTTCGAGTTAGAATTTTAAATTTCCCGCTTGGTTGACTTTTTCTTCTTTTGTTTATCTTCTGGTCGTCCTGTAATGTTACGGTGCAAGATATCAACAAGCGGTAGTCGTAACGTAATTGTATGATTTAAGACTCATTATTTATCAATAATAGCGTAACATCCTTACCATAAAAACGGGAACACGAGCATCCAGCAAATCCACGAGGCAGCTTACACAGTTATAAAAGCTTTTTAAGTAACAGCTTTAAATCCCTCTCGTACGTCGCGCTGTGTAAATCGCGGCTAACGCACTCGCTCTCGCGGCTCGCAGACGTATACGCAACGTCGTCGAAGTGTCGCTTAACCGGCGCTTAACGACCCTGGAATCCGCAAAAAGCCGCCTTAAAAATCGCGTATATTTACATATCAGCCGGCAGCGGCGCGCCGTTCGCGGCTCCATAAATACACGCCTCTATACGTTTACGGCTCTCCTCTCTCTCTCTCTCTCTCTTTCTCTCTTTCGCTCGTGGCAGTAAAGTCGCTACTCCTCGATCCGCTCATTGCTACATCTGTTTTTCACTTACGCTACACACACACACGCCGAGATAAACACTCATCGTCCCAGGTACAGGTCGTTATTGCTCGTAATAACCTTAGCTCTCTCGCGCTAATCTTTCTCTCGGTGTCTGCTTTTGTCATCGGCCACTCAAGCTTTGATGCGCTCTTCTTTTTTTCCTTTCTCTCTCTCTCTCTCATACACACGCTCTGAAAATAGAAATGCGAGCGCGCATGCACGTCGTGCTCTTTCATTTTCCTCCGTGCGCGCGTCTAGCGCCGCATATCATGGAAATGGCTGATCCCTTTTCCCGTTCCTTTTGCGCGAGGGGCCAGCTATATACGCGCGAGTCTCGATGCGGATCGAAGGAGATTGCTCGGCGAAGCGATTCGCGAGAGCAGCGCCGGCTCGATTGGATGGCTCTCGCTTGCTCTCGTTTCGCCGTCCTCTTCTCGTTTTTTCGCTCTCGCTCTTTTTCTTTTTCGATGCTTTTCCTGGGAGAGCGCTTTGGAGAGGTTGATAGAGAGAGGGAGAGCTGTCTTAATTACAGCCTTTGATGATCCCCGATTTAATTTTTGTGTCTTTGTTTGCCGCAAGGAAAGACCCGAGAGAGATGAGCTTGGGAGATCTAACTCGCGAGCGCATTGGCGCGAATTTCCTTTAGTAGCGGTGATTTGTGACGGTTTTTTAGGAGATTAGTTTTTTTTCGTTAATTAATGGGAATGAGACGGTTTAGTAGGTTTTCTTTTGGAGTGTCGTAAGGAATTTAAATGAATGTTATTGACTTTGGACATTTGGTTTTTTGACGCGAGGGGTTTTATTTGATGGTGAAATTGAATGCTTTGATGAAGTATTGGACAACGGTTAAACTGGTTATCTCTTTTTGAGATTGACTGTTTTGAAAGCTTTCAATGATTCCGCTTTTTCGTTTTGCGTTAGCAATTTGAAAAACTATTGTTGCACTGTTAAAACCCATTAAAAGATTGTAAGAGATAAACGGTACGGATATTCAACAGAGATAGCGTGTTAAAATACTAAATCGCTTCAATGAAATACAATGATGAAGTAAAATACTGATGCAAATAAAATCTCTCCATTGTTTACATATTTTCTTGACTTATTTTAAATAAAAAAAACTTTCTATATCCCATGGAATTAAGCAGCCTGCAATTCAGACATACAGTTCAAATCCTGCAGCTCCTCTTACATTTCCAAAAGTCCGAAGAATACAAACTAGCCAATCGAGAACGGCCAGGAAAAATCGGCCGACCATTTCCAAGCGCACTTCTCCGTTCCAGCCGTAAAATAAGAACCATTATCCCTCGCTTCCTTCCAGGCTGCACTCCTGAAAAGCACTCGAAAAAGATCTCTAATCGAAGGGGTTCGTTGCTCTGCATACATGCGGGCATCCTAGTCGATCACGTGTAGCAGACCGGGAGGAAATAAGCGTACACACGCGCTCGATAGACATACGAGACGCGTTTATATCGAGGTCAGAGCGCGAGCTCGGTTACGCGGGGCGCCTATCTCTCTCTCTCTCCCTCTCGGCTGGGTGAACATGTACGACGGCTCTAATGTAACGAAGGAACATACTAATTGTCCTCCGCCGGTCGCTGCTGCTACTGCTGCATCCTCGCGTGTACACAAGCGAGAGAGAGCGATCCCTTCGGCCAAGTAGCTGATCAATTCCTAATGGGATCAAGGCACTCTCGGCATCGCATCCGGCCCGGGTTGCTACTGCTCGGCCGCTTTAGCCGTGTGCTCGCTTGCTCGCTCCTTGGTAATCGATGCTAATTGTTCGTAAAGCAAGCATCGCGAGTGAGACGGAGAGAGTCAGTCCATGGCTGCGGAGCGGCTTCGTTAATACGCAGAAAAAGAGGGAAGGAGAGTGGATGCTAAGAGGGAAGGAGATATCGGTGTCCTGAAATAAAGAGATGAGCGTTCTATTAATGTGAAATGCAGTTACGTTTCGCTTTTTATCTTTGGCTTAGCAAAAAATGTCAAACATAAACCAATCAGTGCCATATGAATTTCAATTGAATAAACATCACAGTTATCGCATCGAAAAAATCCAGTCGAAACAAAAGTTCTAAAACACACGAAATTAATCACACGCACGTCTTACAGCAGACGCCGAGCTCGTTTGGAAAATCCACGCACACTTATCAGCAGGAAAATAACAGCCGGCACGCAACACAGTCATCGCTTTGTATGTCATATCCACAAGAGAAAACGAACGAGCCCGTGCCGTAAAAAACAGGAAAGCACTGCACGCGCGTCCGCGCCGGCAAGCGAAAGAGAAAGAGAGAGAGAGAGAGAATGCGCACCCTTGCGCCGGGTAATTGCAGGATCGAACCGATTCACGTCTAATTAGCGAGAGATAATGAGAGAGTTCGGCTTTGCCGCGATCTCGGATCGCGCATGCACAACGCGCCCATTCGTCATCTTTCATTTCCGCTTTGAAGCCTTCGCATAGCTCTCTCTCTCTCGCCCTCCCCCGTTCATCATGCTCGTCGACCTGCGCGCGCTCTCTCTCTCCGACTCCTGACATTGAAAGAGCCAATAATCTTTCATGCGAGCGCGCAGCTACGAAGACTCGATGTTTATGATCGCGGCTCGCTGAACGCGTAATTAATTACGTTCATTCCCTGGCCGAGCGAGTCGATATTCAGCGAGGCTCTTGCTTTCTTTTTTCCCCGAGCAAGAGACGAGGGAGGGAAAGAAATTGATACGAATACGCGGCTGTCTTCTGCTCTATACGCTTAATTGTAGTCTCGCTTTGCGGAGGGATTAAAGGATTATTAATAGCGCGCTTCTTTATGCTCGATTTTCCGACTGCGGTTCGCTCGTTACGGGCGAACGGAAACTGGATCGGAAATATTGCAGTGACGTTTATTATCGCTCAATGTCTGATGCTAACGTGTAATTAGGTAAATAAGATACTAATGGATCAATTTGGGTCTTGTGCGTACTATTTCACACACCTATGTGCGAAAATTAACTTTTTTGTTCTCTCGAGAACGTATATTAACGCAAAAACAAATCAAGCCTCCGAGAACAATAAAAATTGCGCACTCTTAGAAAACGTTTTATTATCAGTTTCCCCGACGATCTATACTTAATACCGTTCGAAGAACTCGGCATATTCTTCAAACAGCCAGCGCAAACACACAAAGCCGCGACATTATTCTCAACGAGCGATTCGTCATGCGTCTAATCCAGCGAAGAAACCAATCGAAGCTCTCGTACACATGATACACCTCCGCTCTCTCGCCTGACAGTATTGAGCTAGCTCGCTCGCAGTCGGAGTCGCAAGGAAAAAACTTGAGTTATGCCTAGACGTCACGTAACTCTACTGTCGCTCTCGCTCGCGCACATTTGACGGACGTTATCCCCGGCGTTTCTAACTTCTGCAGCGACTCGGCTACGTCTCATAAACAAGAGGCGACTCCAATCACCATTAGTCTAACGATCCTCTCGAGGATACGCGCGCTGAGCTCGGGCTGTTTCCTTTCTCGTCGCGTTTCCGTTTTGCTTTTCGCAGCGCTGCTCGCTAATGCTGAGCATCGAGGAAAATTGTTTGATTGATAGGTCATTTTTATTATTCAAGTATTATGATGGCCCGATGCGTGTTTCGAGGGAATGGGAATGACTAGCGCTGTTTATGGACTGGCGGAGTTGGATTATTATGCTCTTGATTTGGGATTTTAAGTTTTTATGCTTTTGGTTATGGGTCGAGTTGGGACGAGGAAGGAGCTGTAAATTGAAAGGCTGATTAGATTTCAGTTTTTCTCTGGCGATTTATTTACCTGTTTACGCCGCTAAGTTGAGTGGATTTAATCGTAAAAACTGAAGTGAAGTCGTTTTGTTTTTTCCTTTGGCTCTTTTCTCGCGTAATAAGATCTCCTTTTGGCATATTTAATTGCGATTTTAGTTATTAAATATCATGACGTTAAATTTATTATATTTATTTTTCTGTTTCAGGTAAGTCGCATAACTCCACATTACCGCGAATGGCTTAATCATCTGTTGAGTGAGTAATTGCACAACTATTGCTGCGCTACAAGAAATTTAATTATTGCGTGAGGAATGCAGTTTCGGTTTGACAAAAAAAAAGGAAAACTGGAAAAACCACGATCAAGCGGGGACGCGATAAAAAAGCTGTAAATTAGAGTCCCCGAGACGTTTACACGCTGCGGTTTAGTTACGTTTGCGGCAATCGTGTAAGAGGACATCTGCCAACTGGCTGTGCACATTTTAAAAGCGCCATACAAGTATAGTTTTTTATGAAGTCCAGGCATAAATTAAATTACCTGAGCACATCAAACGAAAATAGATTTTCCTCTACATAATCACCCTAAGCAACAAGAAAAACCATTGTTTCAAACGCTCATTATTCTCCAGCATCGTTTCAAAAATCATTTCAAATGAAATATTAAAATCCCACGCCCGAGACTGCGACTTGGCAATACTTTTCCGAACAGCCCCGGCGTTACGTAAGCCCGAGAAAATAGATTTTCAGCGCATATAGTCGCTCGCGTAAAAGGAGAAAAACGAGCGAAGCACAGGAGGGGGGGGGGGGACGAGAGCAGAAGAAGAGCTTACATACACTTTACAAACAGATGTGGCGTGTTTCGTTGCTCTCGCTTTGGGCGTGCGCGCATGTATAAGTAAGATGAAAAGGAAATCCTCGGCGGGTACACAGAGCCGCTCTCTCGCAGATGCAAAGTCTCTCTTTTGTCGCTAGCTCGCGCGCGCGCGCGCGTGCAACCTTTAAATGAATTCTTGGTAGAACTTAACAAGCGCGCGTTAAGTTTTCATCGCTCGTTGTTACGAGGCAGCGCTGGCTGCTGCCTGGCTGCTCATTGTCGTGCGCTCAAACGTGAAGCTGAGCGCGCGCGCTTTCGTTCAGGTCGTCTCGGCTTTAATTATTTCATTGTATCGTGTTACCGAGTATTTTAAGCGGTTCAACAAATCTTAATTTAATGACGATCGCGTGCGCGCCGGATTTTTAGCCGCTTATTTGGCCGCGGCTTATCGTTTTGCTTTATTCGATTTGTGTAAAAATAGAGGAGAGAGAAACTAGCCGGCGAAAATCCGTATATCGGGCTTATAATTAATTTAATACGGCCGATCAATCGCGTATTTCAAAGCGCCTGTATATGAACTCGCCCGGCGTACGCGCATTAATGGTCAGTTTTATCTCTCGAATTAACTTATTTACGGCCCTAGTGCGATCGCGCGCGGGATGAAAAATAAAGCGCTAAAGGGCTAGCGCTCGCTTTTATAGGATCGCATTAAAAGGTTAATTTATAGCTGCGTTTCGAGGCCCTGTATAGCGTTTATTTATCTCGCACTCACACGCCTCTGCGCAAGCTCTGTACACTTCGTCGACATTCGTTCATTCCAGCCGTGCGCACTTACACACACACACACACAGAGCAGAGTCAGCAGCGGCCTCGGCCTTCGTTTCGCCCTCGCTTTCCTAATGCGATCTCGCGCGCTTCGTTCTACTTACCCAGTTATCGTTTAACTATATATCGCGCTCCGCCCATTTTGTCTTTGGCGATTTTCGTGTTCTCGAATAAGGACGAGCGAAAGAGGTATTATAATGGCTGGAGGGTAATTAGCGCGTCGAATGGATGAATTACTGCGGGGACCAGTTGAGTTGTGGGCTGTGATAGTTTGCGTGTTAACGTTATTTGAGCTCGTTTTTCATTTTCAGAGAGTTTTGTGTTATCGGGATGATTCGGTGTGAGTTTGTTGGAGCTTAAAGTGGTGCGTTACGCGCGGTGTGTATCTATTTTATATATAAGGTTGCGAATAATCTCGCCATTAAGATAAGCTTCGGAAATAATTTGCATCGAGTAAGTTAATAAAGCTATCACGGGGCGTTTGTACGTTCACTTAATATTCAATCTTGTTAACACTTGGAGAAGACGGCGGCATAAGTGTGAATAAGCGTGAAAGTTAAGAGCGATCGTGTTTTAAATAAATCTTTTAGATAACTGATATAATAGACTTTTCTGTTTATGAAATTTATACTAATACAGAAAGTTTTCGAATGTAAAGAATAAACATTGAAGGATTTTAGATTTTATTTTTATCACGTAAAATATTACTGTTAAGTTTTATAAAAATTATTTTTTGTGTTAGTAAAGACTCACGAACAAAAAAATCTTAAAATATTACCATCCTAATTAATAAATTTTCTTATAAATGCAGGAAAATATATCCTATAAATTTACTAATAATTATAGGAAATATTACCAACTTAAATAGTATTATTTTTAGTTTATAATGTTACGTTATTTAATAACGAGAATAGTATTTTTTCTACAATTTGTATATATTACGAAGTTAGGTTACTCAATTTGTATTGACTAAAATTTTAAAACAATTGCTTTATTGTTGAACTCCTCTTTTACTTAAAAAACTGATTGTTACTATCATTATTTTAAATATATAAAATCTGGTTAGATATATCCTAAACTTAAATCTCTCTAACACAATCTTTAACTCTCCAAATCTCCACCAAAACATATCAACCATCATTATCAACATTATCAATCCAATCACGATAAAACATAACTTTATCACTAAAACATTTCCGCATCGAAAGCGTTCCCCAACAAATCAACACTGCCCTGCCGATCCCCGCACTTAGCCGGCCAGTGGCCCTCAAACGAAAGGCTCGCACGCGCCTCTCGCCGGGCACGTCGCAACTATCGAGTCGTGGCGATCGCGGGGGCCCCGCAGTAGCTACCGGAACGCGCCGCGGGCGCACTGGCTCGATAAATTAAGTAATAATCCCGCGCCGATAACGTCTTAATTGCCGGGGCTCGCGCTCCACTCGTTTAATTAAATTAGCAATTAAAATGCTGCGGCTCCGGTAGCCAAGCGCGATGCCCAGCTCGATTCCCGGCTGATTTGTTACTTGGGCCCCTGTGATATAGATGGCATCGGGCCCGATGTGTAAATAAGCGTCTGGGTGTGCAGTTGCTAATCGAATATTATGTAGGGGAGAGACGCTGGGGGCTCGTCGGTTCTTTTTTTTTGGGAGCACGATCTGATATACGCAGCCTCGGCAGCCGGGAGATTTTTGAATGCGAGATGAGGGCCTCTCTGACGTCATGGAGCCATGACGCAGGTGAGGGGGCCGGTCATTTATATTCGATTAATTTTTACTTGGCAGCGGGAGTAAGCGCAGCGTGTATTCGCGGGAGCTCGAGTATCGTGTATCATTTTGGGAATGAAATTTATCGCGGGATTACTTCTATACGCGGCGTTAAAAGTAACGCTTGAATTAATTGCTCTTACGATATTATCCGAGCGCGCGTTTTTGCGTTTGGCCGGGCGACGTCTAGTTTCTACTTCGCTGAACGCCCAACGACGTGAGGAGTTTCTGGCTAGTTAAGCACTTGTACATGTATACAGAGCGCGAATAAAAGCAAATTTTCGCCGTGAATTAAAGCCGTAATAAAAAACGGAATACATTTCTGGCACGGCATTGTTCATGCTCGCGCGACACTTCATTAAACTAGGAAAACCATGGCGCACCGGGGTATAATCATACGCGGGAAGCGCGCGTTGTAATTAATTTGCCTACAATAAACACAGCTGCGAAACCGCAACAAAAGACATGGAAACCCTTGCAATTACTCCTTCCTGGTACGCGACCGATCGCTTCGTTATCGTCCATTCAAAAAAAGCTTTCCCTTCGCAAACCACTAGTATCCCACGCAGTGCTAATTTCACATATTTCTCTCTCCGCGAAGCTACGCCCAAATCGAGAGTCGCGGCTCTTATCATTGTCGTCACGTAAGTCCGACACCTTGTCATTAGTCTCGCCACGACATGAGCTCTCGCATAGTCCGGGATCGTCGTCATTACGATCCGGGGAATGCGCGCGCCACCTTTTTTATAAACACACGCACAGCGGCCGGTTACGTGCGACGGTGGGTACACATAGGCGAGAGAGCTGGGGGTAATCCGATGCGCCGCACCGCAGAGGACCAGGATTGCGTTCCTTGCACGCGTGCAGGGGACAGAGGGCTGGGTATTCCCGTCACGTCGATCGCGAGAGGGACACGGCTGAGATCTATAGGTGCGAGAGATGCAGCGGGAGACTATATACTCGTTCTGTGGGCTCGTGTGAGTCTTTTGGTTTTTTCGTTTCCTCGGAGTCGTTCGCACTCGTGCTTTCTTGCAGACGTGTGGTCGTGTAGCTTTCCGCTCTTGTAGTTGTCGGAGGCTTTATGCGAGGGCGACGGCTGCTGCTGGTATCAGGTTAGGGAGCTGTATTGAGGGACGGGATTCTGCTTGAAGATTTATGTGGAGGAAGTCGACGGGGAATCTTGGGTACGGTGAGGATTTATCAAGTTTGATTGAAACGAATTCGGACACGCAGGATTTTTCGAGGATTCGCATTGTCGTGAAAAACGACGCGTTCAGCGCTATGATCTTCAAAGTTGACAGCCTTCAGCGTCCCAACTAAAAAGTCGAAGCGGCACCTAAATAGAATCCCAAAAATACAACCTCCTATAAGCAGCGCCCAAAATCACGGACCTCTCTCTCTCTCTCTCTCTCTCTCTCTCTCTTCTCCTCGCTCGAGCTGAAATTTTCACGTCGCATTAACTTCAGCGTGCCATCCTTCTCGCGCTGCTTCGGCCCTCGCGAAAAAGCCGCGCGTCGCTCGCGCCCAACAAAGCCGTCCCCAGCCTTCCGGTGGAAAATCCACGCTCCCGCTCTTCCTCTCCCATCAGAACGAAGTTAATGGACGCCGAAGATTGGGGCCGAGAGACGACGTCGACGACGTACAGGCCGTGACGTGGTTGCGCAACGAAGACGAAGACGAAGAAGAAGTCGCCTCTGCAGCAGCAGCATCACGTCTCTCGTTCGTCATCTCCGCCCCGTGGAGATAGAAAGAGAGGAAGAGGGAGAGAGAGAGAGAGAGAGAGTCGCGCGCAAGACAGCTGCGCAATCTCCTCGGCGGCGAGCAAGACGAATCGTCATTGCGCGCGACGTTGCGCTCGCCCGGTCATTCCGGCGTGGAGCTGTCGTCGAGCCACTGCCGGTGTGCTCTCGCAGCCGTCCTTTGGAAGCTCTCCTTTCCTCGCTTCGATGCTCGCCAGAAAAAGAGGAGAGTTTGCGGTGAAAAGGGATGGGAAGAGAGGAGGATGGCTGAGAAAGAGAGAGAGAGGCTCGGTGTGAACTGTCGGCTGGCGAGGGATCGCGCTACGGGTGAGAGTGTACGCAGGAAGTTTTTGCGCTCGATACGATTCGATGCGTTTGGATTTTTTGGTTTTTGTCGGGAGGAGGTATTTTTAGGCTTGTTTGGCGAGATCGTTCTTGAATTAAACTGGGTGGACGTGTTGTTTGTAAAGATGTTACTTTGTTGTGATGTATATTGAGATTGAGATTCTATTAGTGCAGTACAGTATATAGATTCCCTTAAAAAACAATCACAGAAAAACTCCACTCTATTCATTAATCATGAACAACCAAAAATGACAAACTACACTCGCCGCTTCCTCAGCACGGCTCGATCCCTGCCACCATCCTCGCGCAAAAAGGGCAAAAACGTCAACCGCCTCCGAATGCCTACACGCGCTCCTACCTGCGCCCGCTTGAGATCCTATCCTCTCCCGAATCGAAAAATCCCCTTCCCCAAGTATGTACACGCGTTGCGCCCGTAAAAAGGATCCACGCGCGCTCGGGACGTCTCCGCTGCTGTTATTTTTTTTTCTCCTCGGCAAGCGACGGGGCCGCTATATGCGCGTCGCGAGAGCGGGTAATTGGTGTTCGGGAAGGGACCATTGTGTAACCCGCGTGTACTCGGCGTCGCGAGTATATACCTATCGGGCCAGCGCGATCTCTAGACTGCTGAACGGCTCCGTATGACGCGCCGCGTTGCCGTTCCCCTGCGCGCGAGCGGCATCGAGATAAAATTCTGAGGGAGAGAGAGTTGCTTGTAAGCAACGTGGCCGCTTATAAACTTAACCCTCTCGATTTCTGCAGCGGCGCGCTTTCGACGATCTTGAGGAGGAGGGAGAGGGAAAGGTTGTCCTTTGCTTTTTTGGATACGCTGGTGTGGCATTTCGTTTGGGTATGTGCGGGGAGATGCTGGGATTCTTGTGGAGAGTGGAGGAACGGCTTTGCACCGATGGAGGCTCGAATTGAAGGGAATGAATGGGCAGGGGCATAGGTGCGCTTATTAATAATGTTGATGGAAATAAAAGACGTTTTTAGAGTTTCAAGTTGAATAAGTTAAAAATGAATAAATTGACAGCAAATTCGATATCGTGCTCAAGAATCACTTACGTCCTCCAATCATAATATACGTTCATTTCCGACCGCGCTAATACGTTTTCCATTTATTTCCAAGTATACTAACTTAACTAACTCTACGAGCCTCCATTGATTCTTGCCACGTAAATCTCCGGACTGAATAGGCCACGTGTTTCCCAAGATAACAGAATTTTACGGCCGTAAATTACGGAAAAATAGAACCCGCTCGCGGAAAAACCTCATCAGACGCGTCAAAATTCTTCAAGAACTAATTCTCTCCTCCGCGTGCACACGCAAAAGACCCTCTCCTTCTCTCGCAACTCTAATTTCCGCGCGCGCGCGCGCCTTTTTGACTGCTCCTGCGGCGGGGCGAGAGAGTTTTATAGGCCTTTTATGTAACCGCGCCATAACTAACGTTAGAACCGGTTTTTCTGCCGGCGCTGCCTGCCAGCGAGCTTGGCTCTTTCGGTATTATTTTACTCCTCTCCATTGTCTCCTCTCTTTCGGTTTCTATTCCTCGAGGACTCGCCGCGCGACGAGGTAAAATTATACGCGACAAAGACGCGGCCCGCGTTCGCGGAAAACAAAAGCACCGTATTGCTGCTGCGCGGGCAAATTTAACGGTTGGAGCATGCGACTCTGTGTGTAACTGGATTTTCCGAGGAAGATGTGCGAGGGGTCTAACTGGGCTTTTTTTTTTATTGTGGATCGTGGAAAAATGCAGCGGGTGATACGGGCGTGTGCTGGGATTTCTTTTGATTGTTTCAGCAGTCGAATCTTGATGGTGTTTTTGCTGCTTCTGCTTTGTTTAGTAAGAGATTTCTGATAGCAGAGTTGTTTTTGCAGTTAGTTAAGCATTTGCGTGCAGCGAAACTCTGAATAAAAAGAAATAATTTTATTTCACTCGTGTGAAACAAACCGTATACGCTACATGACTTTATGGAATCAAACAGATGATTCAATAAAAAAACTCTATCCATCGAAAATCAAATTTCCCTTCAATCCCACTCACCCCCCAAAACTAACCTCATTCCTCAAACCTCCAAACTTTATTCTCAACCCACTCACCCTTCTCGCTGAAAACTAATTTCCCGTGCGAATCCGGCCTCAGAATTCGCCAGAGTCGGCTTACACGACACGCCGAACGATTAGGAAAATTTGTTCCAACTGCGAAGAAACGCCGGGAGAATCAATCCTGGAAGCGAGCGTGACGTCCCCGTTATAGTTGCGAGACGTCGACGTAGTAGAGTAACAGCATGTATGCCTGTGTGGAAAAAGAGAGAGAGAAGCTTGGCGCTCCTTCGATTATCTTCGTTACGTCAATCGTGAGATAAACTTGCTCTAGCGCGCGCCGCGCGTCAATGTCAATGTTAATGTCGAGCGGCTGCTGTTGCTGCAGGCTCCGCGCTGGGATTGGCTGTGGGCTTAGAGTAAGATGCTGCGCTGGGTCGACGGTCTGATCGGTGTTGCTGTACTGTGTTTGTGTTTTTGAGAGTTTAAGTTGATTTTTACCGATGTTTTTGTTGCTTATATGACATTAATTTGAACAAAATTCTAATTATAGTTAAAACTAACATATGGATTTAGTTGGGCTCTTAATTAGGTCCTACCTAGGAATTATTTATTCTTGTAAAATATGTCTAATTTCCTACAAAGTTAAATATAAACGTTGTTAAAAACCCTTATATTCTATTAACAATTTTTGTCTGTTACTGAATTCTCTGTCAATAATATGTTGTCTATTGAAAAAAAACCATAGACCTTTTTTAACGGATTTTGCCTTATAATAGTTTTACGTATGTGTAACTATTAAATTTTAAGCTATATTTATTTGTAAAACTTATTAGCATCATAATCAATCAGAAAAAAATAATTACATTAACGTGCGCCCCACAGTCTTACTAATAACAGACCTCACCCACTTACCCCACCACCATCGCACAATCCTTCCCCCAGATCAAATCCCCAACGACTTCTATCAATCAATCGTCAAAAAGCGTCGCTCCCCGTAAACACCATAATCATCACGGTTTAAAATCCACTTCCATCCCGCATTCCTCCTCCTCCTCCAAAGTATCAATAACCTCATAGCCGGCGCACGAAATCGTCATTAGGTAAGTTTGCGAGCGCGCTCGTCCTGCCCGTCGAATATATTCAGCCGGTAATTCCTATATTTATGCGCACGCGCTCTCGCGTAATTCATGCTCGCCGCGCATCATTTTCTCCGCTCGACGCGCGCGCGCGTCATTATGTTTCCTTAATAAAGCGCACCAGTGGCGCATCCTCGTCTGCGCAGACGCGGGCAACGGCAATCTAGGCCCCCGCGGGCCATTCCGTAATAATCGCGTGCGGACGGCGACGTCGACGTCGACGGGGATGCGGCCACGAAGGCAGTAGTGCCATCGGCCGGCTCACCGGAAACGTTACGTATGCGTTTGTATACGTGTATGGCGGAGAGGCCGCTGTATGGTTAGGCAGGAAGCGCGATGCCAGTACTGTTGATTTTTTTATGTATGATGAAAGTTTTTGATTTGTTTCTCGTTTTTCAGCGATACAGCTAGTTATTGATTGATTTATACAGTGATTTAAGGTACAGCGTGTGAATTAATATTTTATTTTTTTTTTTTAAATATGTCGAATTAATTTCTTTTGAACTGTATTAGTAAAGTATAACTGTATAAAAACATCAGAATTTACTCTTCAAATAAATCCATACACCACACCTGATCACTCAGCTCATTCTACACTTAAAACACAACCTGCTCCACCTCGCAATCCCCATCATCCCGTCCAAAATCTCGCAAAACACAAAGCCCAAACTCGCTCCAAACCTCAAACCAAAAAAAAAAACTGGTCCATCCTCCTTCCCTCTACTTCCTCGTCTTCCAGCAAGAGCAACAAAAGCAGCAGCGCTCCGCGCTTCTGCATCACCGTTGCCGCACCCGGTCCCCTCTTGATGTTAATAACCGGATGAGAAGGCGCGTTTCTTGCCGAGCGCGCGAGCGAACCAGCCGCGCGCGCGCACGGGAAAAAGGGAGGCAAGGTCGTCCGCGATGCGAGACTCTCCTCGGCTTTACAGCCAAGCTGCGAGTCTCTCGCTCTCGCTCTTTCACTCTCTACGTGACGTTGACGAGGATGGACGGATATAAATATCGTCGCGCTGAAATGGAGAGGTTGGCTGCTCGTGTATCGGAGGGATACCCGCTCTTTGGCTCTTTTTTCTGTATGGGTTTTTCGATTTCCGGTTTTTTTTTAGGCTTGTGTTTGGGTTTTTCTCGAGTTGATTTTTGACTTGGTTTAATTTGAGAGGATAATATTTAGAAGTGGGGATTAGGTAATCACTTTTTTTGGAATTGTATTCTTGGATGGAATTTGACGTTTAGTGTCTTGTTATTGTGAGCAGCTTTCGTGTAAACGACTGGTAATCGCGTTTCAAAGAAACTAGGAGTAAAAGTATGTCTTTATCTTACCGTGAGAATGCTGAAATCTACACGCGCATTAACCTTGTCTAATGATTTCTTCAAAGTCATTAATCGCTCGTATTCATCAGATATTTCATTAAAAGAAAATTACTAAATAATTAAAAAAAAAAAAATTTTGATTTTTATCCTGTTGTTAACCATAAAACATGATCAGATAATCCAACGTGATCTCAAACACGTGTACTACAGCACGCACCTGAAATGATTTCAGCAATAATCACAACGCTAAAGCAGCACATTCACCGCGTAACATTCAAAACACCCCTACGTCAAAAGCCCGCAGAAAAGCTCGAAATCATCGCGAGAAAAACGCCGGAATCGTCACAGGCCAGATGCACGCGATTCTCCCATCAAGCCACTATATTCCCTTTCTCGGCCAATCCATTCTTTCATACCTGTACACAGGAAAAAAAAGTGGCGCACTCGCGCTGCGTGGCAAATCTGCCGTAATTGAATCGGCGCGCAAGGAAAAAAATTCGCCGCCGATTTTCGCGCGAACAAAGCCGGCACGTGGGAATCGCCGGGAGATCGAATTAAGCGCCGGAGTGTCTCTATACATATATGCCAAGTGTGGGCGACGGTAGTTGCGTAACCGAGCGCGTAATTGACATGTACGCGTCGTATATTTACGGGTATAATGGCTGCGCGTGCGCGCGACTAGTTTAGCGGCCCCGGCTCTGATGGAGAGCGATCGTCCTTTTTCTTCAGCTGGCTATATATGCGGGCAGCTCGTATCGTACTTCTCTTTCATTGCCAGGCGTTGCTGCGTTGTGTGTATATATAAGCATGGGTAGGGAATTTATGCGGCGCATCTTTGACAGTGGGCTTGCGCTAAACAATGGGCTTAATGTACTGCGCTAGAGTTTGGCGATGTTTTATTAGATCGAACGTCCGGATGTTTTAGGCTGGGGTTTGATCGGTTTTATTTTATGGGTTTTGCGGAATAGAAATTTTAGTCGAGTCTGATTAGGGACGTAACTGGATTTTCGAGTTATTAATACAATTTTGGCTGTTAGTTTCTAATTAAGTGTTCATTTAAAATTTGAAACATTTAAATCTAAATTTAATTTCGAGTAGTTGTATATTAAGTTTTTCATTGGTTATCCATTTACAATAATACAATTAGCGAGTGATTAATTGATTGTTTTATATCAAGTTTTCCATCGATTATATAATTTACAATAATGCAATTAGCAATTGTTAATTGATTCAGTCGTTTATCGGTTATAGAATTGCGGCGAGAATCTATTTATAGAAGCGAAAATGTAAAGCCCATTTGAGGCCCATTCACAATTAAACGTTAATTGTTATTGTTTAATTTGTTTAATTAAAGTTCAATAATAGCCATATAAACATTCATGCGCAGAATGTAACGCAATAGCAGTTAGAAACTCACTTGCGAATCGCGACAGATTCATGTAAGTTTCCAGAGGCTACAAAATGTGCTCAGCCAGCATTGCGCACTGTACACACGCCGTTTCCATTTACAAGTTTACCGCAGTTATGCACAACAACTATCTAACATTCTAAGCGAACTTGGTAAAATTTGTATATACACCTGCAGAATGCCGTCTACAGCGCGCGCGATATTTTGTTGAATTTCAAATTCTTATCCCCCCCCCCCCTCAAGCTGTAACAAGCGTGTAATTTACGCTCAACAGCTGAGCGAGCATACTACTACGCTACTAAATACGGATTAAGTAAACAGCCGGAATAGAGCTACTATTATTCATGAAATAAACGTCATGATGCTCTTCGCGAATGAAACTATTTTTCTTGATAATAAACAAATGAAAATGAAATTAAATTACATCCAAATACACGAAACACTCTATTCTACATCTGCGCTTGCTCAATATCGTTGCTCAATACATTAATTACCATCCCATCCATCCGCGCTTTTCTGTCCTCCCACCCCCCATTACCCAACGTCAAACCCCATCCGCAACTTCCTCTCCTATTCTCAATCAGCGACGAGGAAATCGCGCATCGTTTGTCTCGGCCCGTCCGTCGACGCTCGGCTCTCTCTCTCTCTCTGTGTGCGCCTCTTTTAATTACGCCTGACTCGGCGAATGAATATTCCGCGCTGCTCCTTGACGATAAATGCAAATTTCCCGCGCGATGCACGCACGCGCGCGGAGAGCTACAAAGCGGCCCCCCGGCCCTCTGCCTTTGATTTTTATCGGGCGAACGATTCCGAGCGGAAGTGCGTTTATTGTGTTTTGCTCGCTTTTATTTTTTCAGCCCGCTCTCTCTTTCGCGAGCGCATAAATAACAGCTCGTTTGCTCCGCTAGCTGCTGCGCCGGCGAAAGGTGCGTATAAGCGTTGCATCGATAAAGAACTCGATTCAAGCGATAAAGAACAAATTCTATATCTCCGCTTGAAGCACCTCTCGCAGCTGGACTCTTTAAATCTAATGCAAATTCCAGGCCACAAACAAACCGCGCCAGCATAATAACCCGGCCCTCGGCCTTAATCAAGCCTAATAAACGTGTCAGCGGCGGAGAATTAAAGTTACGCTATCTCCTCGCTGCCAGCGAAGCGCGAGCGCGTTCTCATATTCGTCGCGCGTTTAATTAAAACTCACCTCCATCATAACCCGGTCGCGGCCTCCCAGCCCTTCTGCGGTGTACACCTAACCTTCTCGCCCCTCTGCCGAAGATGCTAGCTACGCGGGAAGCGCAATAATCGCACGCGCAGGCGCGCCGGATCTTTTGATCTGGCGAGGAGAGGAGCTTGCTGTATAACCGGAAGCCGCCGGCGCGCATATATGCTCAGCTCCGGGAGAAATTAATCTTCGCGCGAGAGCGAGGAGAGATTGAAGAAACTCGCTGTGCGTGAATTTGAGAGCGGAGTTTCGCGAGATATGTAGGTATGTGCGAGCTGCGTGCAATGGGAGGTTTTTAGGAAGGGGGTTTGAGGAGGGTTGGATTTTGGGGTAGGTGTGTGCGGGAGTTATGGTTTTCTTTTACCGGTTGTAGAATCTATTCTTGTTCGTGAAGTTTTGAGATATTTTGCTTGCGGTTGTGGGAAATTATGATTTGAACCTCATTTTCATCGAGTTGAACAAAAAAAGATAGAAAAAGTTTTTAGATAATAAAGATTTTTGCGATTAATTAAATTTAACGTTTTTAGTCAAACGTGACGTTTCATTATTTGTTGCTTACAATAACTTATATGACGGCTTGTTAAACTTTCACTGTCGTTAAGATATCCCGAACGTTTATTACCTAAGATAGTTTCAATTAAAAACGCTTGCCAACGCCAAATTACTACCTACCATTCATCAAATCACTGTGAGCACAGAGCAAATCTATAAAAGAGAATTAGCATCACTCGCTGCAACCTTTCAATCACCGCGAGCGTTGCACATCCATCATCGCAATCGAGTCTCCTGCACAATCGTCCTCTCCTCTAAGTTTCGCGCAATCACCGCGAAACGGCAAAAAGAAGCCGAACACACACACACACACACGCATATGTATGCACACAGTCATATACACACAGACAGAGACACTCGGCGCAGTGACATTACGTTACAAAAGTCGTTGTCGTTGGCGGCCTTGTCTCCTCGCGACTCTCGATACTGCGCACAGCAGCGCGCTCGGCGGCTGCATGCTCGTGACGAAGAGAGAGAGAGAGAGAGAGAAAGAGAGAGCGCAGCCGGTGATTTATGATAATTACGAGGCGGCGGCAGGGTATATACGCTGCGCCAGCGTTGTGCCAAGGCGTTTGATGGCTGTCTACGATTTGCAATCATCCGGTCATAACGCGGAGCGCTCGCTGCGCCAACGGAGCGTGGCATAATGATTCCTGGAAGCTCGGCCGAAGCTAGCTCTCCAGCCTTGACTTTCGCACGACTCTCGTCGTGCCGTTACGCGCGGACCTTTAAACGTGTCTCTCGTTTCTCCTGCCCTTTTCTCTCTCTCTCTCTGTCGCTCTACCTCTGCGGTCGGTAGCGCGAAAGGGACAGAGGACTACGCTAATTACTCGAAAAGTGGGAGTGCTCCGAGGGGACATTTTCTCTCGTTACGCGGCGCTGGTTGGGGCGGCTGGCTTTTTCGAGGTAACGCAGTAAGGAGAGTTTAATGGGAAAACGCGACGTGAACAGTTGGATGAGAGAGAATTGCGGGTTTGTTTGCTTCGAGCTTGATGATTGATTTGAGGGTATTAGTGAGGAGTGATTTTTAATTGTGAGACTCGCGTTCGTCAGAGTATCAGATATTGATTATACTTTATGTAGTTATGAGTTATTTTGTGATTAGTGGTTTTTGGTAAAATTAGGTTTGTAGTTCGTATACTAAGAAGCGAAAAATTGTATGTTTTAATTTTAATTTAATGACATTAACGAAACAGTAGCTCAGTCGTTAGAGCGCAGGCCTTCAGACCAAAAATTTAAAATGAAAAATGAATTCCCTCTTAAAATCTTTTTTAATAATAATTTTATTTTTGCGCTCCTTGACGGCATATTATAAATGTATTGGATAATGCAATAAAATAGTTCTTCTATAAGAAATAAGAAAAAGAAATTTTCATATAATAAATATTTTTAATATATGAATTTTGTACAATAATACAAGATTAAACTTGCAAAAATTCTTCAATCATAACTATAAACATCAACACCCATAACCCTTTATTGAATCAACTAATTCAAAAAAATTTCAAACTCACACCCACGCACTTCCAAAATCCAACCTAAAATACCTCCCAGCACCAAAACGTCGAACACCACCCGCGCCGCGATATAGCTCGAATCCGTTCGTCCTCTAACACACAAACACACAGAGGCCGCCGCGGCACGCGGCTCATATCCCTCGCGCTTGCTCTCAATGCCGGGCGATAAATTTTCCAGAATTAATTCGCCTTTTGTGCGCGCGCTCGCGTTTGCGCCCCTCGTAAAATCGCGCGATTAATGGGGTTGGGGGTAGCTGCGCTCGGCGGCGGCTGGATTTACTGCACTCGCGGACGCGAATGCGAATTTGGTTTTTCGCGATCCCGCCGGCTCTGCCTCTCTCTTCTTTTCCCGCGAGGACTAGCTACGACGCCGACTACGGCGTAGGATATGGATCGTTTGTTTGCGAGCGAGCGACGGCTTTCTTGCGCTCGCTTCTAAATGATTTGGTGAGGGAAAAGGCTTTTCCGAAGGCACGGGGTGTTTTTGCCCGAGCCAGGGGGATGATTCACGCTCGAGTGCATTCGGATAAATCATTGCGCGTTTTTGCGAAATTGGCACGTGGACGCGCGCGCGGATTTTTGAGGGGGTGGAGAGCGTTACACTTTTGGAAAGCGGAGGAGTGCCGGACGTTACGTCGATGCGTCATTGGTGTCCGGGAAAATATCGCTTGGAGAATTGTGTCAGTTTTTTTTTTTCAAGGATTGAAGCCTTGGGAAATGTCAACTGAGAATTGTAATTGAGTAGATGCGGCTTTCATCTTTTTGCGATTGCGTCCGTCTGATTTGTCGAAGATAAAGAAATTCAGAATAATAATCCATCATTTTTGTAATCATTCAATTCAATACAAATGCTTCAAACGAAATCCCAAATAAACACACTTCAAGCCAGCTCTCAATCCCACTCGAAAGTAGCATCATTCTCGGCCATTAAAAATCATTCGCGTATACGCGTGTAAACTCCCTGCCAAGAAACCAAAGAGCCAGCTTACCCGTCTCTCTTAAAAACACACACACACACAGCACACAGCGGCAGCCTCGCGAATATATATTCGGCTCACGTGTTTTCCCCCAAATTGATGGGTATTCCGAGGCGCTCATTAAAAAAATCTCCGCGCGCCCGCTTAAAGAGACGAGAGGCTCATTAGCCCGCCGCGAAGAGCGAACAGCTCCGCTCTCCGGCAGCTCGTCCGCGCCTTTTTGGCTCCACCTTGATTGATGGGAAGATTGACAGGCCGCTGCTGTTGTTGCACTCTCTTCTCTCGCGGCCGAAACCCCATTAACCTCTCGTGTTGCGCGCACGTGGAGCTGATCTCGTGTTACGGCGACCGTCGAGTTACGGAAACAAACGACGGCTCCGGAGTGCCAGCGGACGCAAGCGGTTCGAGGCTTCCGTTTTCTCGGCGCACGCACGTGGGTATATATAATGGATGATTATAATGGGTATATAAGGCATTTGTTTTTCGAGGGAGGAGGGAGGATCGCGTGCCGTGAGCTAAAAATTACAGCAGCTGCGTGAATATTGTTCGGGGTTTATGCGTTATTGATTTGCTTTGTTTTTTTCTTGATGAATTTTTATTTTTTTTTTTTAGAAGGGTTTGGGTTTGCGGGTTTTTGCTTGGGAAGAAGGAGGTGCATGTACTTTGGTGAATAATGCAGTATGCGTTTGGATGATTGGAGGTTTTAGGTTGACGTGTTTGAATACGCCTAGATAATTATTTTGCGGGCATGCGAGCTGCGCATATGATTTAGTTGATGAGCAGGTGGCTGTAATATTTATGATCTGAAACGTTAAAAATTTAAATTACTATTATAATATACCTACTTAAGCAGTGCTTAGGCAAAACTATATTTTAATTTAAAAATATATTCATATATATTTAACATTATAATAGACACAACAAATATTTCAAAGCTTAAAATACACTACACTTATACTTATTATTCATTTCCTTCTCGTATACGCAAACCGTTTTACCAGTCAATTTCATCATGCTCATCTCCACTATGCATCCAGCAAGCACATTTACAAAAACGCAGCGCGTTGATTGACGCAACGGCTAATGTAAAATTCAATGCTTTCGCGCTAATCCGACTCTCATCTGCCAATTAACACTTCATAACGAGCGTCTCGTAACAGCCATAACCAGCTGTCAATTAAGATATTCACAAGGATCGGAGCACTTTGTTTCTCCTCCTCTCGCGTATCTCTCTCTGCTCAGCCCGTCGGCTCCTACACGCATATCCCTCGCATTTATTATGTTAACGAGAAACGTACAGCCTCGCTCCTATAGCCGCTCTCAAATGTCGATCAATTAATAAAATCAAACTCGGCTCTCGGCGTGGGCGCACACGCGAGGCTACATTGCTGCAGCAGAAGCGAGCGGAGCGCGCAGCGCGCGTTGATCCCGTTTTCGTCCGCGGAGCTCTCTTCCGCTTTCTCTCTCTCTATTTTTACGACGCCCTGGGGGCAAAGTGGAAAGGGGCTGCGGCGCGGCGAGAAGATTACAGGTTGCGGCGGCGGCGAGCGTAATTGGCGGACAAAAAGCCGAACGAGGTGAGACGCGAAAAAAGGAAGGAGATGGTAAGAGAGAGAAAAGAGAAGGAGAGCGAGTAATAATTGATGATTAACGGCGAATCGGCGCGCGTGCGCGTAATTAAAATAAATTAATAACCGAGAGAGCTGGTGAAAAAAAGAGCCCGGCGTCGTTAGGATCATCAGAGCTGGGGGCTCTGTTTTTTAGGCGGAGCTGGTAGTGGCTACTGCGCGCGGATTTCGATCTCTTGAGGAGAGAGGCGGTATTCTAAGCACGCGCGCCGAGAAAGAATCGAGCTCGCGCGCGAGGCTCTCTGCAAGTGTGTAATTAAACGGCGCAAGCGCAGGCAAATTGGATTTTACGCGGGCCTCTCGGCGATAAAAGGAGAGGCGCGCGCCGGGAGAGCCGGGCTCTTGGAGGGCCGCGCGTCGTCTACGTGGTATTAGTGTCATTTAATTAGTCAAACTTACTCCGCAGCTTTTGAGATCTCGCTCGCTCTTGATCGCTTTTCAGATTCGAGGAGCCGAAGTCAAAGCCCGAGAGCCGAGTTTTCGAGGCGGCGCAGCTCTTGGGAGGAATATTTAACGCGAGTTTTAACGACCTGGATATTATGATGAAGTGTGAGAGAAAATTCAGGGATCGTAGAGAGTTGTCACTTCGTATAATAGTGAAAGTGTGGAAAAGGAATATTCTTCGGTTGATGTTGTCGGATTGGATTTTATATTTGCGTTGCGATTGCTTTTTGAAAGGGTGAGCTTTGTGACGGCGGTATTTTTGGATTTCGGGTTTTTGATGAATTTTAATGTGGTTGAGTTTTCGGATTCAGAAAACGTAGTTCTTGCGATGAAGTCAATCTGCAAATAGACTGTAGCACCATATCTATATGTATATTTTATGTGCTGAATCTGAATCCGAGGTTAAAGTTAACCAAAGAAAGAGAAATATATGAATATTACAAAATTAAATTATATTAATAAAGAGATGAATTGCACTTTAAGAAAACATTTTACTAAATTAATTATTAGTTGCTTTAAAGATTATTAAAGAAAAGTCGTAATTTACTCTAAATATAGATTTCCCAATATTAACAATTTCTTTTTTTCTGAAACTCGATCAATTTTCTACCTACATTATAGCTATGGAAGCTCGAAGCCATCAGGGTTCTCGCACTATATCGAGCGATTAGCTGGGTCAACGGACCATGGGAAATTGCGGATATATATGCAGCTACTACATAAGGCGACATCGTGTCCACGTGTGGTTAGCAGAAGCCTGAACTAATTATCCGACAAATTAGTAACATTTCGCTGGCGCTTCAAACGCGTGCATAAGCTTCATCAGCGTGATCATTGCAAAATGGTATCAAAATTGCGTAAACTATGAAAAACGAAAATTGTTTTCCTCGATTGGTACGGAATTGTAATACAAAAAAGCATTGTAACTTGAAACTTTACTTTTAGACCTTCAATTGAAATTTAAACAATCATTTAAGTCGTTTTATTCCATATGAAATGATAATTTAAAGGTTACAACTAATTACATAAAATTATTATCATAAGCATCGTGTTTACGCCCACAATTAAAATAATTTAATAACCTCAAAATTCTCCCCTAAACAGTAGACTAACGTATAAAGACGTAACGAGTAGCATAAAATAAAAAGTACAAGCGGCCACGTAACCGGCAACCATAAGCGTATTTACGAATGCGAGAGCTTTAGCGCACTTCAGGCTCGCTCTGTGCGATGATAGTTGGCACAATTACCTTGAGACACTCATTACCTCGTTTCGCGTAATCTGAATCTCACGCTCGCGTAATGTTATCGCCATGGAGCTGCTCTCGCAGGCAGACGCGTAATGAGAATTTCTCTCTCTCTCACCCGGACGGACGAGCGCGTGAGCTTTCATTACTCCGCTGGATTTTCCAATGTTTATTCAGAAACTCGCGCGTGGCTTCCAACTTCGCGACGAGTTTTGTTCGGTTTGAGCTGTGAGGGCGGGATAAGTTGAGGCGCATAAACGTAACTGTGAATTACCCTTTGTTATTGCAATGGACTGCGAGATAAGCTTATACGTTGAAATACGAAGTGTTGGACTTTTGCCGGTGTTTTGTTTAGACGATGTAAATAGTTGAAGGAGGAGAATGAGGTAATCTGATTTTTTACTTATAATAACAAGGTTGAATTCGTGTCTGGATTTTAAACTTTATTGACGATTATTTATAAAGATAGGTGAATTTATGCAATCAAAAATTCAATCTTTTAAAATTATTTGTAAGAACCTTCAAAATGTATCAGAATTACTTACAAAGTATCACGCATTCGTAAAAGTTCCGATAGTAAAAACTAAATAAATTGTAAAATCATTTATTTTCAAAAAGCACATATTATATACACTTTCGAAAAAATATATGCCTACACATCACGCCCATCCCACGGCAACGCGAACATTCCAGTCCATCAGCTCGCCCAATATCCGGCGCATCGCATAATGCGAGCGCTCTACCGTGACGGCCGTTTGTCTAAATCGTAGTACCGTCAACCAGAGCCGTCCTTTACAACGTCCACCTATACACACACTCGATCCTCCTTAGCCGCTGTGTTATTTCAAATAACCCGTGCTCCCTCGACTAGGAAAATTACGAGGAACATAGCCTTTTGCACTCATCCAAATTACAGCGGCGCGTACTTGCAAAGGGACAAAAAGTATAGTGACGGTGGCGCGTTTCCCTCTTTCGGCAGGCCGTGCGCTAAAGAGCCGGCGGCGCCGGCAAGGGGAACGAACCAACACCCCAAGCGAGAGAGAGCGACGAGCATCAGGTCGTTGCCCTTGACCCAGACTCGCTGCGCGAACCCCACGGAAAACCCTGTTTCTCTCTCTCTCACTTATGCTCGTTCGAGTTCTCTTTCTGTTTACGAGCGAGCTGGGGGAGAGCTGGTGACGTTGACGAGCGTGATGACCTCGCGTACTGCGAGGGGTTGTTGGCCCCTGGTCTGTATTGTGTTTACTAGATGATTTTGGATTGCTGTGGTTTGGTTAGAACGTTGTTCAAACAATTAGTTCTTTTTGGTAATTAGATAATTGGAGAATTATTTTTTTTTAAAGTGACGAATAAAGTTTTGAAAATTGTAATGCTGGCTGGATTATTGTTTATAATGATCTCTGTGTATACCTTTGAGTAATAAAGTCTTGTAGGTTTTTGAATTATTCCAATAAAGTTTAATATTCTGACAAGTGCATCAACGCAAAGTATCTCAGCGTAATAAACGCTGCGTGCATAAAGATTGTATGGTTGTTTTTGTTCTTTGCAAAAGTCGTTTCTTGAGAAACGAGACACTCGACTTTCTTCGGTGATAAACCTGCATCTTACAAGAAACGAGTTTCATCTTACTAGGTAATCTTCATTCACAGTAAAATGATTGATAATTTCACTAAAAGTACGAGAAAAAACTCTTTTCTTCACTAAAACACCGCCTTAAAAAAAACTCGAATTACCGTTTGTTTACCTACCTCATAAAATTTAATTACAAAACGCAACAACTCTAATCCACCACTCTACAAGAAAACTAATTACCTAAAAAAGTAAGCGGCATTTAGACCTCAGCCCGGCATAATGACTCCATGCGGCTTGGCGCGCGCAATCTCGCGATTAAAACGTCGAAAATCGCGGACAAAAAGCAACGCGAAGCGCCAGAAGTTAAAGCCCGGCTCTCCCCAGCCTCGCTTACATTTCTAAGAAAGTCATTGAGCGCGCGAGGGAGTGGTGCGCTCGCTGCACAGCTCAATGCAATTGAAGAATGCTCTCTCTGCCCCCGCCCCCTCCCTCCTTCTTAGAAAGCTTATTCAATGAACTTTTGAAGGTCCTAGGCTGCGTCCTTCGCCGGTAATGGCCTCACAAAAGGATTCGCTTTCGCGCATACTGTGCACTGTACTCGTCGTAGTCGCGCGGGCGCAGAGAGCGCCGGAAGCGCGGACGAGCGAGCGCGTTGAATGGCTACTTCCGTCGTTCATTCATACGCGCTCGCTCGCGACTATGCCGAGTATATAACCATATCGCCGCCGACGCGCGCTCTGCCGCTTCTCCCTAGATTACTCGCAAGTTCTGCGAAAAAAAAAAAATAGTTGGAGAATGTAATTTCGCGTGGATATGTGCGAGGAGTGAGGCTCGTCTGAATGCGTGAATGGGAGCGAGGGTAGGCAAGTTGCGCAGTGGGTCTTTTTCATGATTTTTCTTTTTTTTTTTTGTTTTCTGAATGGATGTAATTTTGGTTAACGAGTTTGAGTAGTTTCAGAGGCGGGTGGCAAGGTTTAATTAAAGTTTTATCATTATAATTTTGTCTTGGTAATTTCGGGTTTTCAGCGGGGAGGTGCGTGCGCGCACCGGGAGAGATTAGCTCATTTTGGCCCTGAAAACGTCACCACCGCGTCGCTCGGATCTATTCAGACGGGATTATAATGTGCCGCGTTTTCAAAAGAATTTTGAATTAATTTACACAAGGGGAAGTAGCGCGAACAATGCATATCAAGTATAAAATGACGAAGTCATCTAGTGCGCTAATTAAGTTGACATAGACGAGGTGATTAAGCTCAATTATCACTTAAAATTGCCTTTATAACTTCATCCCACCGTACGTAGATCTAAATTAAAAAATTAATCCCAGTAATTTGTACGAAATCATATCTTTTCAAGCATCCCAAATTATTCAACTCAAAAATCTCTAATCCTCGCCTAAAAATTTCTCACATTTTTCTAAAACCTATCGAAACACCAAACCGTAAATTCCCATCAAGCACAACCACTTACACAGCAAGCTTCACATCCCAGCAAGAATTTCAACTTCATCTCCCAAGCCACGACGCTTCGTACGCGATTTGCTCAGGTGTGCACTGCCGCTGCACACGTCCGCCGCAGTCGGCGCATGCACGTATACAGGGCGCGTAGTTACAGCAGCGATTCGCTGAGCTACGTAACGTCTGTCGGGCGTGTAAGTGGATAATTGACCGGTGCTCGTGAGGCGTGCGCAGCAGAAGCAGCAGCGCATTTCTGCGAGTGCGCGCAACGGGAAGAGAGATGAGAGGTGCGAAGGCTATGGGCTTTGGTTATGGCTGTCTGAGTGTCGCAAATACCGGTGAACGATGAGCTTTGCTCGGTGTTAGCTGTATTGTTTGGTGGTGCTGGGTTTGTGAGGGGGTTGTGAATTAGAAGCTTCGTTATTTGAGGAGCTCTTTTTTGTGTTAATGAGTATTGGTGTTGATATTCTAAACGTAAATTAAATTTTTTTAAAGTTTTCGGAAGCAGATTTTGCATCTTTATCTTTAATTGCTATTAATTTTGACGGTAGTTCTTAGGATGGACTCTAATGATGACGCGGCAAATAATTTGCATAAAGTTTTTCATTTCAATTGTCCATATTAAAATTGATCAAACATCCAACTAATTCTTCATAAAAATCAATATAGCAATCTATCAAAACAAATCCTAAAAAAAGTCACTAATCAACTCTATCTTCAAAATACCCACCACCACCTCCAAGACCATACCACCTCCACAAGCCGCTCCACAGCCATCTCTCTTTCAAAGCTCAACCCGCACAAGATCAGCCGTCTCTCAGATCACTCACCTCTCCCTCTCTCAGGTTCGGCGATCCTTATCCCTCCTCCCGCGAGGTCCCGACTCGCCGATAGACGATATAGATTCACGCCGGTGCGCGCGAGCTTGCCGCCCGATATCTTAATAAGCGATCTCGCGCGGGCAGCAGCCTCGCCAACGCTAACGATCGCGCGTGTGTATTTGCATGTGTGCGCGGCGCGATTGATGCGACCGAGAGAGAAAGAGAGATTTATCGCTGCTCGCAAGGTGACGACGCGATGTTGTTGCGCGCCGACGTGGGAGCGCACGTGCGCGCAAGCTGGATGTGGGTCGTCGATCGTTGGCTTGTTTGTGCGCGCCCGCCCGCCGCGGGAAGCGATGAATCGCGAGCTCGCTCGCTCGCGCGCGGAAGAGAGATCGGTTGCTGATTTTTTTTTTCGTGGGTTTTTTGTAGAAGGGGATCGATTTGAGTGAGCGGGATAGGGGTTTGGGAAAGCGGGATGTTTGGAGGGTGTAAATTAAAGAAATTTTTTATTGAATGTTTATGTGATTGATTGTTGTTTATTAATTAACTTATTAAAGAGTTTTTCGATTGCTACTAATATTTTTATTTGTTTGTTTTTTTTTATTCTTTCTTTCATATTACACTGACATACTTGGCAAAAGTAGTTTTTTTCTGCCGATTTCTTGCGGTCAACCATTCCGCAAGTCGATGTTTGATTTGATCTCTGAAAATCAGATAGCTCTAGTTGTTCGCCAACTGCAATAGAATTAACTTTAATAGTGTCTGGCGGACTTAGGGTTAATCAGTCCTTTTTTCGGTTCAAATCAGTGCTTAGTCTCTATTCTCCATTACTCTACGTCTTAGTCCCTTGTAGTGTGTTTCCTACTTTTTCTGTTATATCTAACTCTTTCTATTAGTCTTTCTGCTTTTCTTTCCTAATATTTTGAAAAAACCTTGAAAATCTGGAAATAAGTATTAGAGTTATAAAAATTATATACAATATTTAAAAAAATAAAAAATATATAATATTAATTAACACTGCTTTTAATCGTTACCCGCGCGAAAAAAATTCATATGGCCAACATCTTGCTAAAGGTATTACCAATAGTTCCCCCATATGTGGGAAATTGTGTTTGAAAGATGTGGGGGAAATTATAATAAGTTTCAATTAAATAAATATTTTTATATAAAATAAATTAGGGTAAAAACTTCCTATTTTAGATCCCATAAAAATAAAGAAGTATGATCAGAATAAAATACCTTTTTTACCAACATAATCAAAATTTAAAGTAAAATATCTTACTGCTAGTAATTTTATTAGACTGTGTTACTTATTAAAAGTAATTGTGCAAAAATATACAATGTTTTCAAATATGTATTTTTTATGTTTCAGGTAAGATCACAAGCTTTACATCAACATCCACTTATTGCTACAAAATTGTGAGTTGATTAAATCATACTATTACCGTGGTAGAAAATGTACCATATTTTCTGGCCTGTTGACTAACTAATGCCCAGACATTTTAGCAAAATCTGCTCAGATATATTACCATAATCTGCTCACAATTCACCAGAACGTGCCAAGAATATGTTAAACGATTAACACATTAATAGATTTATACAAAATGTAAACATGATCCAATCTATTTTATTTGACATTCATTAAGTCTAGTTACAACTATTTATTTGAATAATAGTGTTTTTGTAATTTAACTAAAATTGTAGATGGAAAGATTTTATATACAATACACAAATTTTGTGTAAATGGTCTGCACAGAAAAAACAGCTACCAACATACTCTCTATAGGATATTGTGTCTGTATTTGTATTTGTATTTGTATTGCTCATCGACGATCTGTGATATGTTAAATTTGTTTTTATATATTCTGAATAGCGCTTTCATATGACTTTGATAAAATGTGATTATTAAAGAAATTCCAACTAGAATTATTTTCATCAAAAAGATACTCATAACTTACAATTCACTTTAAATTATTGAATTATTTGATAAGGATTTGTATGTTATAATCAGTCGTATTATTAGCAATACACAACAACCTTTTGATAAGCAAAAAAGATTTACACAAACTTATTAGAATGTTTCATAAACGTCGCTGCACGTCCACTCGCTCTCAACCAAAGATAATAAAAACCGGCAAAGTTACCTTCCACCGCACAATTTTTTGCAATAATTTTTTCCGCGGTCAATAAATTACTCTCCTCAAAATCTCCATATGTATACCTGCAAAAAAGAAGAAAAAAAAACGCTTATCTCTTGCGACATTTTCCACTCTCGCAGCATTACCGCTCACACTACTGTCGCGCATTGTCGCATCGCTTGGAAAAAAAGCGATTAGCATGCGTCTCGCGTGCATCCCGGCGCGCAACGAATATATAGAAGTGCCTCGCGACGGTCCGAGCTCGGCAAGAGTGAAAATCGAGAAGAGGAAAAGCCGGCTCTCGTTATTACGCCGATGTGTTCCAACAAAAGGTCCCTGAGTTCGATTCATCCTGGCGCGGCGCTCGCGCACGAAACATCGGCGACGTGTATATGCAAATGGAGGCCAGCCTGACAAATGATCTTGTTATGCGCAGCTGCCGCCGGCCGTTATGTTTCGCTAATACGTGGGTGCATTGTACGGATAGCGAGCCGCGTGAGCGAAAAGCTTTTCGAATTCTCTAGACTTCGAGAGGTGTGTGTGTGTGTATGTGTGTAGTTTTCTTTCGTCTTCTTTTTTGTTCGCGCCACTTTTTTTTTGAAGAGCCACGCGCGACCTCGTTAGAAAAGCGCATTAGGGAGAGCCGAGATTTTCTAACAATGTACATGCATCAGTAATGTCGGTGTGCTAAGCTTCTTTGAATATTTCTTTTCGAGGTCGGGGTTTTTTGGACTTTCTTTGTTGGGTAAAGAGTGACGATGAAGCGTGCGATATCGTAGGTAGAGGATAAAAGACAGAATATTCAGTTGACATTGTAAGAATTCGGTTTCAAACGAATCCCAGTCAGAAAATCAAAAGTCGCTCAGGAAAAATGCATTTTGTAAAATTGAAAGTAACAGAATTTTTCAGAAACAATTTCCTGCAAAATCCAAAACAAAACAAAATCTCTCCACCTCCGATAAATCACAGAAAAACTTACTTCCTCACAGTCCACCTGGTATCAATCCCCAGCAGATCAATCGCCAGCGATAAATCCTCTAGAAACCCACACCCGTGCCAGGCTCGATCGCTTAACATTTCAAAAACGTCTCCACGTGCGCGCGTCGTTAGTGCTCATTACTATCCAAAATCCATTAAACCACGCGAAAATTCCAGTCAGCCTGCCGGCCGCCTGAATAAAAGATGACGGCCGCGCTTTCTGCCTCTCGGTGGCCTATCGCGCTCGGCAATCTCTTCTCTCTCTCTGGCACCTCCGCCTTGAAAAATGCTTTAGAGGCAGGGCTCGGCACGCGCGTGTACGCGTTATGCAGAGAGAGCTCGCTTTTGATCGCGCACGCGCTCTCTTTGAAGCCGGCCCAAGCCAATTCATTGAACGGCGCGTGACGTAAGCTCTGACTATACTTCCATTCAGCTGCTCGTCTGAGCTGTCTCTGGGTTCGCTCGCGATACGTGGACGTGAAAAGTAGGAAACCGATGCCGGTGTGTCGTTGGAAGGTGTGTGCTTAGATAAATTACTGGTCTGGGGCGACGCGACGTGCGATGGATTTCGTTCGAGTGCTTAATTGAATGTTTCAGGCTGGTTTTGGAATGACTTTTATTATTTGGAAAGGTAAGGGGGAGTGTGCGGATTGTGGAAGAATTGTTTTTTAGTATGAATGACTTGTTTGATTAATGTCATTCAATTGTGATCTGGTTTTATACAATATATGAAATGTCTTACATAACCTGGATATTACTACTTTGCGGCCAAACAAATTTATTTATATATGTACTTCTGTATTAAAATCTAAATCGGCCCTAAGTAATTTTTTTATATTTTTAGTATGATTGCGTCAGACGGTTAGACTTTCGTTAGAACCTTGTTCTGACCTAAGAAATTTTAAAAATTAAACCTAACTATAACTAAATTTCTATTCGGGTTTGAGAAACCATCCAAATTGTTTTTTATATCGTATTTCACACCAATACGTAAAAAATATTGCAAGCCTTCTCAACGGCCACTATATGCACGTCTACACTCTCTATAGCTGCATCCCAAAATCTGACCGCCCAAAAGCATCAAACCGCACAACTCAGCCGAGCCCTCTCTCAGCACATTCCTACTCGTACGATATATAGTAACAATGTTGAGGCCGTCGCAGGGAAGTTCGCGCGGCAGACGAAAAGAGAATCATCGAGAGATTGGCAAGCGGCGAAATTACAGACGGCGACGAGGCAGGACTACTACCTCAGCCACGCTGATGCGCGCGCGCAATTTTCGTTCAAGACGTGACCCTCGCCCAACTCCCCCCTCTCTCTCTTTCGTTCGCTCGTGTATTCAGGACCGCCGCCGCACTGCAGCGTCTGCGAGATCCATGCATGTTTTACGTCCTCTCCAAAGGGAGGGTACCAGAAAGAGAGAGAGGCTTTCGTTTTGTTTACGAGGCTCGCACGATATTGGCGCAATGCTGCGTCTCTCTACGCGGTGCTTGCCGAGGGTGCGAAACAGGTTGTTGTCAAAGTCATAGGAGCGCTGACCGATTTGCAAGTGTCTTACGGTACCTATATAAAGAAAATTTGCTCAATCAGATCTCTCGCTTACTCCTCGGTAAGATAATTCGCCGCTTAATATTAAGTAATTTAATAACGAGATTAAATAAATCATTCCGGATATTAACTTTCATTTAACCTTCGGCTCGAATTCCTCCTTAATTCGGCGTAACGCGATATACAGCTCGGCCATCGCGGCCGCCGAAATCGGTGCTCGATTCGCTCCCGAGGCATTGAAGCTCACTCGGACCACTTCTGTAATGCCTTTCGTTCTTTCACTTTCCGTTAAATCTCAGCCGCCTCTGCAATCTCCCGGTCCAGTCGAGGGGGGAAGGCAGGGGGGGCTCGTACAAGTGCAACGAGCGCCGCAATCCTCCTGACCCCTTTATATCGCGCCGCACTGATCCCCGAGATATTCCGGCCGTACGATTTACGTTGCGGCCCCGCGGTCCTCGCTTTTTGGGTCAGCGCAATTATCTGTAATCCTGGGCACCGACAATGGGACACCCGGCGAAAGGCAGTCGTACATCGTCCAGGAGTGCGGCCGGACCGTTAAATCCGTGAGAATGATATTTAAGGTTTAATTTGAGTGTTAGGAATGGGAATGGACGCCGGTGGGATAATAGGAATGGATAAGAGAAAAATTCATTGTTCTGAAATAATATCTATATTTTTTGTTGTTTCTTTATATATTAACAATGAACTTGATTGATGAGGTGATTCTAGTTTTTTTCAAATAAAAATACGATAATATTTATTTCGCGTAAAAAGACAATTTAATTTGAAGTTTGAGGAGTTAAATTTTAACAAACATTATTTTAATAATAAAGTTACAACAGCTTTTAAAAATAATATTTACAAAAATTATTTGGTTATTGCAAATTATATTTATTAAATATAACAAAAAAGCAGTACCTTTCTAACAATGTAAAAATAAATTTAATTAAATTTAGTATTAAATTTATATAACAAATAAATAGAAACCTCAAACGCCCAGTTTTTCATTTACTAGCAAATATTCGAAAGGAATTCCTGAAAGTTTCATCGAATTCGATTGATGAATTTGATTTGCCAAGGATTATTCCAAGCATGACTTAATTTTTATTAAATAAATGTACAATTATTTTCATAGCTCTTCATCTAGTTGGAAAAATGTCTGCAATTCTGGTAATAAAAAATATGAATATTTACAGAATTAAATGAAATTTAAAGAAATGTCATTTTTAATTGAAGTTATCTTAATTGTTTAATTTCAATGGGCTTAAAGTATCCATACGGTAATATTGATTCAATATACGAAAGAATATGAGTGAAGATAATTTTTTTTCCTATAAATAATTTGTTGATTAATTTTAAATAAAGATTTACCAACAAAATTTGCTTCGATAGTTTGAATGTAATACTTCCGCATATTTTATAAACAACCAACTAACTACATTAACAATGTGAATTAATTATGAACATTTTTTTCGACCCTGCATAAGAGTATTTCTTCTATATTATTTTTAATACAACAATATAAAAACAAAGTATTGTGCAAACTTGTAAACTCTAGGCTTCTACTGCTAGAAAAACTACCTTTAATATCGCATACACATATTAATATTTTTTCACATTTTATCATAACAAATATGCGCAGATTAAAGATAAATGAAAAAAACAATATATTCCCGTATAAAAGTATAATTAATTAAAAAAGAAATTAATTATTTCATGTAACGCTACCATAATAGGACGATAACGAATTTTCAGCGCCGCAATAATCGTCTTATTAAAACAAACACCGCGCCGCTGCTCTCCCGGCATCAGCTCGGCAATAAACTTTTTGCAGATAAATTACCCGTGAAAAACAGGCGCCTGCAATACAATCCATTTTATAATAAGATTAATTCTCCCCAACGCCAAAGTATTTATAGCTTTGTGTTTTACAAATGCACCGCCCCGGCACTGGCAATACTTTTATTTTATTTTTTATAATTTCAACTTAAAAAATATACGCTCGGGCGAAAGCCCGCAGTCTCGCCGCGTATATAAATTCGCCAAATTTATAAATAACATTTTTCTCTCCCCTATTTCCCACGCGGGGCGCGAGTAAATTACGTTATTGGATGAATGGAAGAGCTGCTTTCGCGCGCGCGCTGGCGCACGGGAGCTGTAAAATCAAGTTGACTGATGAGTCATTTATTTTCTCTGTTTATTTTATACATACACAGCAGCCGCGCGCGCTCGAGCAAGCTGAGGGCGAAAGGAAGAAGATTCCGCGCGCGGATAAAGCGCTTGAGATTTTTTTGCTGATTACAGAGAGAGTTTCTGCTGACGTGCCTTAAACACTGTGCCGTTTCTTCGTGCTCGCTTTTGCTTATGTATTTTTCTCCGCCGCCTTATTTGCCTTTTTCGCCCCAGCCTACGGCCCCGCTCGCTATGCGCTTTCTTCGTATGTGTTGGTGTAGGGTGATGGCTGGCTGCTGGCTTCCTCGAATTGAATGAAATAAAATGTTATTGTGATGCGGAAAAGTCGAGTGAGAGAGAAAAATAAGCTCGTTTTTCTCGCTCTCTTTGCGGATGTATTGCATCGCTCATCGTCATTTACGTTAAGTGGTTGGCCTTTTTTGCAGTAAATTCAGAGCAATAACAATTTCGGGGGAGATTTATTATTGAAATGAATGAGCGAAAGCTCATTGTTTATTGTAGTTTATTTGAGGGTTTATGGGTTAAATTTTAAAATCCAATAAATTTACAGCATGCTGGATTTTCACTTTAAATATTCTAATAAAAAGTAATTGTAAGCAGTTAAGTACTGCCATCGTGTGAAGTTATTAAATTGTATTGCTACAAAATTACTTTAACACGAGCAAAAACCGATTTTTCATAAAGAGATCTTTAAATATGAATATTTTTTATCTGATAATCTCTTTAACCATTTTTCATGAATTTTCAAGAGAAAAATTTCGCTCGCAATTCAAGTCATTACTTTCAATAAAAATTTCCTAAATTGCACGACTGTTTTTTCCGACGTCGAGCCAAACTTGAACCGTTCCTGTTGACTCTTCGGTAAACTTAAGATGTCACGAAAATTTCCTCAACGATTATTTCCAGCTCTCCGCGAAGAACAGTCATCTTTCTCTCCTCTCTGTCTCTCTCCCACCAACGCGGCAAAATCATAGCCAGGAAAACCGTGCGGGCGACTTTTTTCCGATAACTTAACGACACTTTGGCCCGAGTTCTTTTTCCTCCTCGCCGTCCTCCCTCTTTTCTCTCTCGGCTCGAAGGGGCACGGGATTAAAGACAAGCGGAATCCGCGCTCACCGAGGGTCGAGCTCGCCTCGGGACAATAAAGGAAATTATTTAGTCCCCATTAACGTCAGTAGCAGTCCTCGGCGCGCTCGGCGCCTTTTGCCGCCACCTCCTCGACGCTCGCTCGGCTGATTCTATATTCGCGAGCGCTATTGCATTATCGTCCCTCGCCGTGTGTATATAGGAGCGCCGGCGATAAAGTTGAGGACTAGACGATGGGAGATAGCTACGTTTAAGCTGATTTTTCGGAGTGGAGTGAGAACATAGAAAAAAATAGCGTAGTAGATTTGTTATTGATAAGCAGAAATATCGTGACAAAGTAAATTGACGTGGCATACTAAAACGTACTTCAAGATCAATTACAAATTTTAATTTTATCCATATAAACAAGCACCTTCGGCGTTTCCTTACTCTTCGGCATTCCCGATGCTCGTCTTCGATACGTCTTACACCGCACGCACTCGGATATCTCGCGACGCGGCCAGACGCGAGCGCACGTGTAACAGCTCCCCTTTTTATGTTTTTTTTTGTATCCCTCCACGCTCGCTCGCTGGGGGAATGCTGTTCGTTTAAGTAGGTTTTGTCGTTATCTGCGCACGCAGACGCCGCCGCCATTCGTCAACCGCGAATTTCTCGCTCTGACACTTTTCGGGGGAACGGACTCGCTCTCTCCCTTTCTCAAATTGATTCTCGAATCGGCGCGAGCGCGCATGCGATTTGGACCTTTTTTGCGAGCGCGCGGCTGCAGCAGCGGCAGCCAGGCTTAAGTGGCCGTTTAAAATATGTTAACAGTGCGCAGGATCGCCGATTGGATTTCACGATTATAGCCGATGCGCGCGCGAGCGCACACGTGCGCCGAGGATTTAGCCTCACTTCGCCATGTTTTTTCTTGGTTTTTTCGTTTTTCGGGAGGCGAATGGCGGAGAGAGAGAGGAGGTACTAGGAATTCCGTCATGCATTTAAAGGATGCTATTAGGCGCGCGATAAGCAAATTTCAGATGTATACGAGAATGTTTTGCGTGCAACTTATTTTTTCGATTTCGAGATGTGAAAAAGGGCTGCGGTGTGGAACGTTTACGGGAATAAGCGAAATTTCTCGGGGCCAAGAGAGGTACAAGATGCAGGAACGTTAAGAAAATGTAATATGCAATTACGAGATTTAACCTGTAATATTATTGTTGTACAAATTTAAACAAAATATTTTACGAGCTATGGTTAATTAAAGCGAAATTTTAATATCAATTTAATATGCTAAATGGGTAGAGTCAATAACATGAGGGTAACAACTTCGGTCGCACGGCTGCTGAATCAATATTCTAACTTTGTGGGTAACGCGCGCTCGTGCAAAGTTAAGGGAAAAAAGTTCACAGCCGCAGACACATGAATAAGTAATGGATTTGTGTGTAGTTTTGCCGGTATAGACCTAATATGATCCTACACACAAACATTCGACGATATGCGTCAAGTAAGGTCGTGACTTTAGAAAAACATACTTAACAAGTAATATTGTTTGTTTGAAAAAAAAAGTTATTGAATTCCGTGACTAAGTATAGTATTGAAATGACGCAGTTGGTCTTAAGGTTATTGAATTCAGTTAATTAGGTGTAGTATAAATATTTAAATTGAAAAACGCTATTCTAAATTATTGTATTTACTCTATTATCAATTTGACAATTTTTTAATAAGAAACTTTACTGCGCATAAATATTTTACCCCCTCTCCTCCATCAAAGAACTGCCGCTAATTTATTGTCCCTTCAATTTTTCAAATATAGATAAAAATAATCTATAAACGTATATAGACACAAAACTACCTTCTAACTCATTTATATAAAAATATGCGACATACGATTAATTAAAAAAAAATAAAAATACAAAACTATGAAATATCAAATATCATTGAACATGAGCAGTCAACTCTTCGAAATCTCTATCCTCACAAAAAATAAAATTCGCACCACATCTCCCCCCTTCAAAAGCCGCTCCTCGCCTTTGAAAAAAGAAACTGGCCAGACTCGTTTCCAGCACCGAAAAAGCAAATTGAAAAATACCTCTTCCTAGCCAGATACCCTTTCTTCCTGGCCCCTCCAAGGGCTCCGAATAAATAATATCGTCGCCTCGTGTGCGCACGTAGGTTTTCGCGCCCAGGTTAGCGCATCCTTGAGCGTACGACATCGGCGCCCCGCGGGACTGCGTCGCTCGCGCGCGCGCGAAACTCTCGCCTCCTCGTCGTCACTCTTTTATAAATATTTATCCTCATTTGAATCCCAGCGGGCCGCCGCCTGCCGTATTTGTTCTTGCGAATCTTTTATACGCGTTTCGCGTACGTGCGCGCCCGGATTTGCATCCGTAACAGCCGCGGGTGTTTTTCGCGAGCTTCCTTACGTATACGGCTTTTTTTTTGCGCGAGCGCGAGTTTTCCCGGTGTGCAGTGCAGCCCCTCGGAGTCTTCTCCTTCTTCTTCTCTTTTTTTTTCGTACGCCTTCCTCGCCCCCCTTTTTCATCTCATTTGGCTGCCGTCTTATATCCTCTTGCCGATTTTTCTTGGGGGAAGTCGGCATGTGGGAGTTGGGCTCGGGAGACGGAGATTTTTGCATGGTTTCGCTGCGGAGCTCGAGACGCGCAAGGTGGGTAAACGCGGTTTAATGATGCTTTGCGTTTTGTTTGAGGGTAGGTTGCCGAGGATGAATTGAGCTTGTTTATGTTTTGAAGGTATTTTAAATGTGAATTAAGCGAGTTTAATTAACTTTTTACTTCATTGAAATTAAAAACATTCATTTTACAAAATTTTACAAGAATTACAAATGAAGTAAGCCATTGAAGATTATTTGTACAGAATGTTGTTGAGAGGCAAATCTTCAATTTCATGGAATCTTCCATGAATAGGATACACTTAAAGCCTTTCTTACACCGATTCATAAAAATTTTTAACAAAAATATTACGGAATCACTAAGCTCCGAGCATATAGTTACCTCCAAATGCGAAAGCCTTTCGAGAATCGCATGCAAATGAGCGCTCTCCTCCCCTTAAACCGTTTACAACTTTTTCCAAACTAAAATAATATCCGGCCCCACCCACCGCAAAAATACTCTTCCCCAGCGCGAAAATCATCGTGCTAGCCTGCCGATCTGCACTCCGAACCCTCCGAACCGTCCGCTCAATATCCCTCGACTCGCAATCGCGCATACACATACGCAGATATATCCGACTAGACTCGGCATCTGCGTGATTCTCTACGCAAGAACTCACGGGCGAACCACGCCTGGAAAATTGCCCCGCGTGGCCCACGCACGTAGATAAATTACTCTCTCTCTCTTTCTCGGCGCTCGAGGAGGGCCTGATTTTTTCAGCGGCGCGCGCTCGTAATTGTACGGCTTGATTTTCCAAACGAGGATTCGCGCCGCCTGCTAGGCGCGACGTGGCGCCACGGCGCAGACGCCGCCGCGGCGAGGATGCATCGGCCGCGTGTTATTTTGAAATATCGTACGCTCGCATCGGGCTGAGAGAGAGAGAGGCTGTGCGATGGATGTGTGCGAATGGAAAAGTTCTGGGGATATCTTGAGCGGCCGATCGCTGTGAGAAAACGGCGAGTCGAGTGATTATCGCTGCCTGGTTTGGCATTAGGGATTAGAGTTTTGTGTGTTACGTGATTTTTTCGGAAAATAGGGTGATAAAAGATGGTTCTGTTTAGAATAAATTTATAGATTTTCTATTTATTTTTTGGTGTACTTTTTATTTACTTCTAGATATTTACAATTTTAAAAGGGAGTGTTTCCTAATCTGACGTTGTTCTGATTTATAGATTTAATTTATAGAATAATTATTTCAATAAAGATCGGTTTTTATTCTTATTTTAAGGAAAATGAGAAGAATAAAAATCGCGTAGCCTTATTCAGAAGAGAATTCCGTAAGATTTTACGGTAAACAATAACAGCAGCGCCGAATACCTTCTCCATCCGTATAACTCGTCGTGCATACACCCAGCGCCCGGCCTCCTGGAAATTCGGCAGAAGGTGTATTTCAAGTGAGATAATCATCTAACACGTATAACCTTAAGGTGAACCGCACACGCACGTGCATACATTCTCTTCCTCTCTCTCTTACTCTCTTCGAACAGTGAACCCTGCATGAGCTCGTGAAAAGGCTTCTCTCTCTCTCGCTCTCTGTGAGCCGAAAATTCCTATGTACCGATATATATGTATACATAAATATATACATATACATGCACACACTTTCACGAATGTCCACGAGGCATCCCCCCTTAAAACTGGTTCTAATTAAGGAAGAGGGAAGGAGGATCCCTCACTCTCTCGCTCTCAATGAACGTCTCCGCTTGCGAGAGAGCCCTCGCGTCAATCGCGCTACGTGAATCGTCGTCTCTCGCGGCTTTTCGCTCTCTCTCTCTCTCTCTCTCTTTCGGTCGTCGTTCCCTCTGTCGAGTGCTCGCGCGCGATCCAGGCGATCACGAGGCGTGACGAGCTCGCCCGGTTCGCTCAAAGGGCTCTCTCTCTCTCTCTCTCTCTCACTCTCTCTGACGAGTGCGCTGCGCGTTGCTGCTGCTGCTGTAGTCTCGTGATTCCGAGCGATTTTCTTTCTCTCTCTCTCTCTTGCTCGGTGCGCTTCCTCGCTGCGAGCACGCTGTGTGCTGTTTCTGGTTCTTTTGTGCGCCAAGCGAGCAGCTGGAAATTAATTTTCACTTCGCAATTTGGCTTGTTGATTTTAGTGTATAGGGATTGGATTAAATGCTTGAGTGAGTGACAACGAGACCACGTGTAAATTCGATTTTTTTTTTTGTTAGGCCAGCGGTTTTATTGGATTCGCGATGAGGTTTTGTGAATGTTGCACCAGGGTTTTAGGTTTTAATAATATTATTATTTTATCTTGCAATTTTTTGGTATTATGATATGAAGATTTTGATTCGATTAACATTCTATCAATACTCCTCAATCTTCATTAAAACTCACCTATACTGCTTTGAGCAATTCCCACACAATTTATACCGAATCAGCAAAAGATAAAAGCCCAATGCCAAGCCCCCTCCATTCTTCAAAAATTAGTCCTAATTATTTTTAAATTCCCCTATCCATCTCATCCAGAAGTTTTCCAACAACCCAACCAAGATCCCACCTCCCTCCGCAAAAACTACCTCCAAAACGAGAGCCGCCCCGCAAAAACAAGCAACCTTAATCGCCCTCCGAACGGCCCAATACATCACACTCACTGCCAGTCGCAGGCCCTCTTATCCCCCCTCCCCCACCCGCTCTCAGCCATCTCATTATTCGCGCTCGCTCTCCTCTCGAAAGCTACCTCCGAAATTCCTTAATCCCCAATACGTCTCTCTCGCTGCCTCCCGCGCTGCATCCGCACTCTCTCATCCTCGGCTCTTCTTACACCCATAGCTCCCACACCTCCGCGCGGCGCATCGAGTTCGAGCTTGTATACCTGGCTGCATCCGCGAGAGCCAACGGATTCGCCAGGAGAGAGAGAGAGAGAGAAAAGGGACGACGAGCAAGAGAAGCGCGCACTCGCAGAGAGAAAGAGAGGGGGCAGCGCTCGCGCGCGGCGTATAATCAGACTCAAGGGCGTCTGGACCGAAAAGCGAGCGCGCGCAGAGGAGGAAAGTGCACATCTCGGCCGCCGGTTCCGCTTCGGCGCAGTGGTGCTCAGCGCGCGGCTCGCCAACTCGTTCATCTTCGAGATTAAAAAGTAAAAGAGGAGACGTGGGATTTAGAATTTTTTTCGCGGGGTTGCTGGGTGAGGGAAGAGTTGCCGGAGTGATGGAATAGGTGGTTTGATGAGCGAGATAAGCTTTTAATTTGATTGATAGAGCGGATGGAGATGGTGAAAATATGCGTTCGTTTAGAGGAAATGTGGGAGTGAGGGGTTTGATTTGTATGGCGTTGGTGGATCTGTTGGAAGAAAAATTTGCATATGGATATAGTTGAATGTTACGTAAATGGTGAATGTATTGTACAATGTTATTACAGTATTAATAATTTAAGGCTTGTTCGATATTTATTGTTTTTTCAAAGGAAAATTGTCTTGCAGCTTATTCACGGATATCCTATTTCAGAAACTGTATATGCCAGGTTATTTAAAGCTCAGTTACAGATACTCTTTATTTAGACTTACTCGATTGTATTGGAAGAGTACACGGAATGCAAAATGAAGTGCAGCAGTAGCATATTTACATGAAAGCCCCAATAGTATTAACAATCTCCTCGGCTGCCTTATTTATGTAGACTTTATTTATGTAGGTTTCTGAAATATTTTTCATGCGTCTGGCGATTATCGGTAACGAGATCCTGTTCTATTATCGCGCGTACGTTTGTAAAAACACGATTTTCGCGTTTTCCCACGTACTCGCAGTCCATTAGAATCTTATTTTACAAATTTGTCGATATTTCGAATTCTCGGCTTTGAAATATTGGCACTATTGACAGCCTAACTGCTTAATACATTTCAAGCTGTCAGTGCACACGAGATGAATTATATTCACTTGTAGGTACAAATTTGCATTTCCTTACTAATCCTACGAGCAAGATTAATTGCCTTTGTATTTTTAAACGTTCGTGATAAATGTACTATTCAATTTTTGAACATCAAACATGAATTCAAATAGACTACAATATTTCATCTTCGTACATTTTTCTTATAATAACATTAAACGTCAAAATAAGGTTATAAAATTATTAAATACTCTTATAGTTGACTCTTATAGTGATCAGCATTACTTGTTTGTTGTATATAGTTTCCTTAAAACATAAATACAAAAACCTCATGAAATTACGATTCCAGATAATCGTATTGTAAATTTAATAACTCCCAAAGGCACCTCCCAATCAGCCCTAAGCTCTCCATAAAACACTATCTCGCTTACGCCTCAAATAATGCGATCGCATTGTGGAAGAGCGCGATAAGAAGTCTCAGACAACAAGGCTGCACTCGTCTCGCTTCTACGCGAAGCTCGTTCATTAAGCCGCATAGCGTCGAGTTTTCCAGTCAATTGCCTCGTTACGTCATGACTGTTGAAAAACTGTTGGGCGTATATTTTAATAAGGAGCCGCAGCAGCAGCAGCGGCGGCGGCAGCAGCGCTAAAGTGCTTTTAATAGCGGGCAATCATGACGATCTTGCGGCTCGCGCTCGAGTGAGTCATTGTGCCATAGGGATAGATCGTGCGCTCCCGTGTGTACGTGTGTGTACATAGGAGGTCGCAATGATTTACCGGCGACGGAGTGGGGATTTGTATTTTCGTAATTAGGATTACAAGGCGTTTTCTATCCTATTATTTTCCTGATATGGTGCTCCCAAGCTCGACACTATCAATTATCCCGTGTAGGCTGATATTTCCTGTGCTATCAATTATCTCGTGTGGGCTGGTGGTGTTGATGTTTCTTCAGCTATATAAACTATACAAATGCTTCTATTGGTAAACATTTTTTAATTTTTCTGTGAATACTGCCTCATTGATGAATTTTTAATAGACTATAAATAAAATATTGTTGTAAGTTTATTGTACACCTATGTATACAAGTAGATACATGCCGTGTCCAATCAGACTTATTTTTCTAACAATAAAACTTCATTAAATCCTATAGATTATTATTCCGCTACATCGAATATCCATTCAATTTAACGATCACCAAAAAAAGAAGTCCGTAAAATGTTCAGGCGCTAAAACTACCAAGTCCAGCGGAGAACAATAGCAGCCGTCCTCCAGACGCATCCCGAAACTTATAAACTCGTTACCGCGCCGACCTACACGGCGGGCCGATAAACAAAATCGACACTCTCTTATCCCTTACAATGGCCGGGCGCACATAAACGCATTCGCCTCGCCTCGCTCCTTTAAAGTCTATTAAGACTCGCGAGGAAAATTTATCCGGCACGCCTGCGAATAAGTAACCAGATCGAATCGGCCTTCCATAACTCTCCCCTCTCCCTCCCATACGAGAAGAGATTAAGCGATAACGCGCGCAGTCTCTCTCAGCTTGCGCTCTTATTAACCGTATTTCCTGCGCTCGAGGCTCTCTCTCTCTCGCCATTACGTTCCCTCGAACAACGCGCCTGCAATACCAGCCCTCCCCGCTATTCAATTTTCTTTCCTCTTTTTCGTGCGTTCTGGCTGTCGCGGCTGTATTGACGTCTGCGAGCGTTTTCTCGGCGCGCTGGACGCGCGAGAGAGCTAGCTTTGACGCAACGACCGGACGATGAAATAGGATAAGCCGAGAGAAGGTCATTCGTTAGTTCTGTTTTTTTTTCCTTTTTTTAATACGCGAGTTGAGCGCGGCTGATGCATTGCGGAACGGTGGGAATATTGTCGACGACGCGTGGCCGGTGCCTCGCGCCGCGAGGATATATTTACGAGTCGGCGCGGCGTGTTGATACTTTAATGGGCTTTGAAAAATTATGTTATCTCCGGCCGAGATTAACGTAATTGCCGGCTCGCGCGTCCCGGCCTCGCGACAATAATATCGTTAATTTATTAATTGTATTATCGTTTTATCAGCCGGGATTTCGAATTAACGAACTCCTCGGACTAATTTTACGAGCGCCGGCCGGGCGACGAGAGAAAAAAAGAGGAGCTTGTAAAACACGACGAGAAATAATATCGCCAATTTATACGACAAATCGAGCATTAAGCGCTCGCTTTTTTTTCGCCGCTCGCACGAAAGCAGGAAAGCCCGCGGAGTGGGCAGGCGCGAGCGCTATTATCGCCTTTCCGAGAATATTAATTAAAGACGAGGCGACGAGAAAAGCCGCGGGCCGTCCCTCTCTCTCGGCTATAAAGTTCCGAGAAGCTTTCTCGCGCGAGGTCGCGAGATCGCCTCCCTTCTTCGGCGACTATATACCTACTAGAGAGACTCGCGATTGCGAGAGATGCGCACGAAAAGAGAGAGAGAGAGAGAGGAGAGTCTAGGGAAACTTTGCGAGAGCGACGGCGCGCATTACGGTGTAGCGAAGTGACGAATGGGGATCAAATGAAGAGTGATTTAATGAGGGGGACCGTCGCTTCTTTTGATGCTCGCGCGGAGCGCGTTTGAAGCTCCTTTGTGCGACTGAGCGCGCGCGGACAATAAGAGGAGCAGCGGCGAAACGAAATTGTTTTGCTTACGGAAGCCGCCCTGGGTTAATCGGGGCGCCGAAACGTTTAGCTTTTTCGAGGCCGTTTGATTGGGGGCTTTTATCCGGCGCTAAAGAGATTACGGGCCATTGTTTCGTTGCGCAAGAGGTGAATCATCGCGGAGCGATGGCTCCGCGCGTAGTGCGATCGCGGGTTTCTGGTTGATATTCTGTTTGTTTTTTTGTTTTTGGGTAGGCTACTTGTTCGGGTTGATGTTTGTTTTGTATGTATGAGTGTGTTTAGTGAGAGCATTTTGAAATTCTTTATTGTCAAGCACTTCATATTTTTGGAAAGATTATTCTTACGTTCAAAACCACAGCCCGCCGCAAGTAGTAACAGACTAGTATGGCTAGGCCTCAGTTATAAAAAATTAATATTTTAAATTAGTTTTAAATAATACACACATAACATAAAATAAATTTTAACTATTTAAATAAAAATATTATTTATCTCAGTCCAGAATATTTTTTTCCAAATCCCAGTCGCTAAAACAAACGCAAACTCGCCAACTGAATAAACACAAACAGAGAGTCCAAGGCCAGCCCGAGGAAATTATGAAATTCAGCGAAAGCAGCCCACGGCACGTACACGCGCGCACAGTAATAACGCGCGGGCGCATCGGCGGCAAAGTAGAGAGCCAGCAAGCGAGAGTGAGAGAGAGAGTACAGAGAACTAGAGAGAGAGGAAGAGGCGCGTCGCGCGCGCTGACAAGTCAACGAGCGCATCGCCCATACGCGCTTACTCACAACGCGGCAGCAGCAGCGTCACGGAACTGCATGGAAAGAGGAACGACGAGAGAGAGAGGGGCAAGGTAGACGAAGTGGACAAATGAGGGCCTGTTGCGAATTAACGTCGCGGCAAGGAACAAGAGGCCGACTCTCTGTCTTCTATCGCGCGTGCGTGTGAAGAAGCTAGACGGGCCTGCTTCGCTTCGGGGAAAGCAAAGAGGATACGGCTTGCGTATCGAGGAGCTTTTTTGGTTCGTCGCTGAGGGGATTAATGTCCGATTCGTTTAGAGCGCGGAGAGCGAAGTTATTTAATGCGCGACGCGGCTGGCTTCATTGTGCTTTATTCGAACGAGTTCATAGACGAGCGAGCGCACGTCGCTGCCTTTTAAGAGGATTAAATGTAGTTTTGTCTTCATTTGAAGCTGGCTTTTGTCCATTAGCTGTGATAGTTTTCTATTTAGCGAGTGGAGTTCGCTGTGATAAATAAGTTGAAACGAATATGGTGTATTTTGGTCTTTTGTTTGATCATTATATAACACTATAAATATGATTTGAAAAAATTTTTATATAAAAAGAATTAAACTTTCATTATTAATCTAAAATAGAAATAAACTGCATTAAAATAATATCAGATAATCCATAAAATCTAATTCTTATTAAATGCTTCTAAACGTGACAGAAAAAACGGTTTGTAAAATCTACACAATACGTACATAAGTGTTGCTTTAAAAAAAAAAGAAAAAGAAGCGAGAAATGGCAAGTCCACACAAGGGGCAATCGTAACAGGCGAGAATCGGAAAAACATATAATAAACAGGTCGGCCGAGTCGGCGTAGCCGTAGGCAGCAAGAGCCCCGCGATCCCAAAGAAATAGAGAGGGCCGGAGGATGACACTAGCGGCGCGATATAAAATAAAAGCGACAAAAGCCGAGCGGCGAAAATAAGGGTTAGATACGATCGGCGAGTGCGCGCGGCCTCGCTGCGGTGGGCCGGAAGCTGACATAAAAATAAACGCGCGCGGCAGCTCTCTCCTTGGATCGTTTGCCAAGTGCCGCTTATATATACGTATTTCTAAAAAGGAGCTAGAGGACGCGTAAACGCTCGTTGAATTAGGATAGTCGAGATTCTAGTAGCTGCTGCCGCGACGATAAAACCCTGAGGGGGGGGCGTTTGGGAATTATAGGAACGCGGGGGAGTACAAAGCGCGAAAGGATGTCGGCCGCGCTGCAGTTAGCCAGGGCTTGCGATATCTCTGTGTCTCTCCTAAGCTCTTTTGGCATGCGGCACCTTGGCGCGCGTGAGCTAAGTGGCAGTGCTGCTGGGTGGGCGGCGACGGAGCGCGAAAGATTAAACATCGCTACGATAATTGCCTGAAATAACCCGCGGCTGCTGCTGCTGCTGCTGCTGCTGGAGCTCTCTTAATGTAGGTACTTATGCATTGGCCTGATCACACCTGCACTGTCGCGGCGCCGAGGCGGCAGACAATATCCGAGAAGCCTGCTGTATTCAATGAGTTCGCGCGAGCGAGAAATGGGGCTCTCTCTCTCTCTCTTTCTCTCAATTGTGCGCGTGATAAATTTGGCAATTTGCGTCTGAAATTAAGTGCCGAAAGCCGCCGGTAACGACCTCTTTATGAATTATCAGTTTGCCGTGGGGGAGAGAAAAGGCGGCCGCTTCCCTCGGCCCCCGGACGCGGTTATAAAGGCCACTCGCAGACGACGCTGTTATGCGCGCTTGTGTCTTTCTCTTCATTGAGAACTGGAGAAGGGTTGTTTTATTAGTGCACCCCCGTTTTGTCTTCTGTTGTGTAGAGGATTTCTTTTCTTAGTCAGCTATTAGACTATTCATTTTTTTCTCGTACAGTATATATGTCATAAATATATAAGAGATTACTAAAACTTATTTATCAGATTTGTTTGTGTAAAAAGATTAATTTATCTTCTTTAATTTATAATAATAAAAAAATGTTATTTTGATACTATTATAACTCACCGACAGCCTCAAAAAAGTATTATTAAACCGCCTTATTTTGCATAGCCCTTAATCTTCTCAAAAAGCGAATCTTCAAAAGCCCAGCATCCACGATCAGCAGAAGATTTTCCAAAAGACCGATCACGCAAAAAGTTGCCCGTGCGTTCAATCAAACTCGACTTTAGCGCCCCTCGCGTATCCTAGGCGACGACGGCGGCGGCGACGACGGCGAAGAAGAAGAAGAAGAAGAAGTAGAGAGTCTGATGGGCGGGGTTAAAGAACCCGCGTGCTCGCGTAATTAAATCAACGGGCCATTAGCGGCGCGTGGATCCATCGATGGACCCACATCGAGGACACGCGCGCAAGTGCGGATCCCGTCTAATTAATGCAGGCCTACGTTGACGTTGGGGTCGCGCTGCTGCTGCTGCTGTTGCTATATGAGAGTACAGTGGGCTTCAGTAAGAAGTTGAGAGGAAGATTGAAGATGAGGGAAGACTTGGTAATTTCGGAATATTGAAGATGATTATGCACTAGGGTAGTGCAACGTTTTTTTATTAAAATAAGTTATCTTAGAAAAGAACATTAAAAAATTGTTTTAACAGCTGGATAACTTAGGAGGATTAAATTCGAATTTAAGCGCTGAATACTTTGCAATATTTTCTTACAAACTGATCATTATTATATTGTTTGTTTAATAAAATTTAAGTTTTTTGAACAAAAAATTAATATTACTTACAATTGATGTATTTTAAATAATTTATTGTTTTTGAAATAAAGATTTAATGTATATAAATTTTAATATTCTTCTCACTTGAGAACAATTAAATTAATGATTTTACATAGAAATAATTAATACTTACAAAATTTTAATTTATGTAATTATGAGCTATGTCAAGTATAATTCTAAAGTTGTTTACTTATTTTGTCTAATTTAGTATTTATAAGTAATAGCTCAAACTTTAATACTAAAATTAATCACTCATTTGGAGGACATAAACAGTCAGTTTGAGTGTAATGTCCGACATAATGCCTGCTAGATGAGCCGTCTATTAGACAGTGCGCCGTTTTGGATTAGCTCGTTATGCATCCCAACTGTTCTAGATTGTTTATGTCAAATATAGTTTGCACATCACCAGCAGATGACGTAGCTCTATATGCGCTTCTAAAATAATACTGTGAATATAAATAATGTTTTAATTTTTTTTTTCTTATTATCTTCTCCTACTAGGAAAAATTTTACAAAATCACATGATTCTTTTCGATATCTTGTTTTTTCCACTTACCCGAGTGAATATTAAAATTAATATATATTCGGAATTCCTCTGTACTGACGTAATAAAATTAAGAACGGATTGAATAACAACCAATTGGATTAAAAAAATTTGACTGCTTTCTGCTTCAATCAATTCTTCGGTTCAAAATTCCAATGCAATGGATTATATTAAAACGTAATTTTATTAAGTTATAGTAAATTTTACTATTAATAAAATAGTATAATAATTTGTACGAAAAATTTTCATTCTTTTACATTGAATAAACAAAATAACACACGTAATAAAAAAGTTTACTTCCAGCTCATGTACATTAAATTTAATATATTTACATCAAGTACTGTATTTCCTGGCCGCTTTATCTATAATGAATCTTTCGACGACAAATTTAAAAAGCATTAGCCACTTGGCCCAACCTACAGTACAGAGACTAAATAAAAAGGCAGACAATCGGGCAGCGCCTACTCCACTCAAGACCGGACGCAGGCTCATTTTTGAGCGGTTCGCAACACAATCAACTTCGTCCCTGCCCCGCTGAATTTCTCGTAACTAATGCGCCAAAGAGCCGAGAGCTCCACACTCCCCCCCAGGTACACAGCGCGCGCAGGCAGGATGAAAGCCATTATCGCGTGCAGCTATCCTATTAGAGCAGAAAACGTCGCGGCGCGCCGCAATCGGCCCGATATTTTTAATGACCCAATGGCACGTGAGAATCCCTCCCCCGTCGCCTACCAACGCTCCAGTTCGCCGCGTTTTATCCGCATTCGCGGCATATCTCAGCCACACGCTCGCCCCGTAATAATATCGGAAAACAAGATCCGCGGAGCCAGGACAGATGGCCCCGCCGAAAGTTTCAGGGGCTGGGAGGGAAACGAGGCTCTCTGCGATTAACATCGCCGAGCTATAAACGCTTCGGGCTCGCTCCTCGTTTCATTAAACGCGACCGGCTGGGTGTATAATGGCCGCAAGTTTCGCGAGAGTTTTCGCAGAGTCTGCCTACGAGTTTCGACTCTTTCGTTTCACCGGCCGGGATTGCCTGCGCTTTTTTTCCTAGTTAGTTCTATTTGGCTCGCGCGAGCGCTTCGTCTTGTCTCTCATTTCCTCTTCGCTTTCACTTGCTTATTAGCTGATTTTGCTTCTTCCCCCTGAGCTGGCTGGCGCGCGCAACTTTTCTGTTTAAGAAGTCGTTCAACTGTAAGGCTGCTGGCCGGCTTTAGCTGCTGTTTGGACGGCTCTTTTTTCAAGTTGGATTCAATCAGTCGGGAATTTGGGTGACGCTCTTAAAACGCGCGGCGAGGGGAACGAGCGGAGATAGTTTCAATTAATTATGTAATTAATTTAGTTACACGCTCCGTTAATGGAATACTAACAAGGTTGACGCGCTTCTGAAAATGATGTAATCTGTTATTCAATGATTATCTGCTCGGCTGGAAATGTTGTTGTACGAATATTCTATACATTTACTTCGCGCGTGTATACAATATATATGGTAATTTATTTGCATCGATACTGCTCGTCTGTCATAATTATTTTAACTATGATAACTGCAATCTATCTGCGTCATTACAAATCCATTCATCACAGATATAGAATATTATCATTAGCAAGAATAATAATTAAACCACCGTAATTAACGTTAATTCGTTATTGTCGTTTGATGCTTGGACAATTATTATAAATACATAAATGCACATTAATAAACAAATCATCTATTCAATTAAGCTTTAGTTGCTGCAAGTACAATAAAAACAGAATTAGTTCCGTGCTTAGTTTTCCTTCAAAGGACAAAGTTCGATGAAGCTAAAGCACTGCCGAACTCTCGCTTCGGCTTGCAAACTTCAGTGGTCGGCAAAATAATGCTTACTTCGCACTATAAATAGTGTATCGGTTGCGCACCGGCATATATACGTAACTATCCGCCGTATGCTTGGTAAACTTCGGTTGCATGTTTCTCAACTTTCAGGGCTCGAGCTTGAAGTGCCGGTGCATGTTTCTCACAGCCAGCCTGTAATTTAAAGCCAACAAGTTATTTGGATCATCGTGTGCTTTTATAGTGTTAGATTATCGCCACCCCCCGCAGGCATTTTGATTCCCACAACAAATTCAACAAGATTGCCAAATTACACTCTCCGCTTACATTTTCAAAACAAAATAAAGCATCGGCATCGCGCTAATTTTTCGCCAGCAACGCTCGCAATCTCATTTTAACGCCCAAGGGATCGTAAACCACAAAACTCCAGGACAGCATCGCAGCCGGTAAACACAATAACGTAAGGTCAAGTCTAAGAGCAAGCCGTCCTGGTATCCGGAGGGGCTGCTCGCTTCTTCGTACACGTCGCCTTGGTACGGGCATTGTTCCCGAGCTTACGCACACAGGCTTCGACGTGCGCGCGGCGAGCCTGCACTTAATGGGCTTTCTGTGTTTGACGCGACGGCAGCGTATACAGACACAGACACACGCAGGCCAGAGCATAGAGAGTAAAGCGTATATACGTATACAATCGGACGTTTTGCCGCATCCACGCCTTCTTGGATTCCTGCTGCTCTGCGGAGCGTATGCTAATCCCGACGCAGGAATCATTTTACGCGGAAGGAGCGAGCTGTGTTGTGTCAGGCTGTATATACTTTTCCGAGTATGCGAGTTATAGGTATGCGAGCCTGCGAGTGAGCGATGTAGTTTGTGTGTACGGACTCTCTGACTGATACCGGACGATGCTCGAGGAAGTGTGTTGTTGGAAAGGTTTTGCGCTGCTCTTTTGTACGTGAGTGGCATTGCGAATTTCATTAGTTCCGTTTAGATTTAGTCGTTAAACGAGGGGATCCTTACTTTTTATCGTATTTTTAAACTAACTTGATTTTAAAAAAAAGTACTATAAATTTAATAAATTCTATCGCTCGCCGAGATCACTTCACTGTCCCATCGTCCAAAAACCTCAGCCACAATTTTTCGAAAAATCCATAAAGTCCACAGCAGTCCAGCAGCCCTCCAGCATCCTCAAAAAGTAGCGGGCGAAAAGAGTCGAGTGTCGAGGTGTGCTTTATATTTTTCGTGGCTTGCGCGGCTTGCTGGTCCTGCGAAATTTACTACGGCATTTGTCAGTGATAGGTCGCGCGGCGCGGCATACTCCTTGGTTCTCTCTTGCCTGCCGAGGAGTCGCTTCTCCCTCGGCGACGGCGGCGTTTATGTCCCTTTTTACGACGTTTTCGATGTGCCGTCGCCGGGGGTGCAGCTGGCAGTGGGTGGAGCGCAAGATCGTGTATTAAATTAATATCCGATAAGCGGCCTCTCCGTTATAACGTTGACGCCGCGCCGTTGCCGAGACTCTCTCTCTCTCACTCTCTTACTCTCTTGCCGCCCAAGGGGCGGAAGATGAAAGAGCGAGGGAGACGAGAGAGCGCGCGAGGGTGGAATTCTCTGCGACGCGCGCTTTCCCGAGGGAAAAGAAATTTTGTTGCACAAGATAAATTTGTCGATGGCTTAGTTGGTGTAATTTTTAGTAAATATTTTTTATTAATGCTCCCGGGAGGTGTAAATAGTAATGTGATTATATAGTCTTTGCACCATGTTTTTAAACGTAATTATATAACGATATTAGTATGCTTCCTACTAAATTTCTTTACTAAATTTTAAATACTTTATCTCAAGAGGTAATGAGTGTGATGTTATTGCTTACTAATACAGATAAATTGCGTGTTACGCCGGCGCTGGGGTGAAATTTATCAGAGACCACGCCTGGCCGAATACTGAAAATTATAACGAACTAACATTAATTTTCATTACTAACCTGCTTACATATCAAACCAGTGAAAATGTAATATAGCCTCTGGGTTGAAACACAAGTGTTATTACACTGCTTACTATGTATCCTGAAATTGATGGATCCACTCTCACGCTCTAACGCTTTCACGTCACCCTTCCTTTTCAAAATACCTAATCAAATTTTCTTCATTCCCTTGCCTTTAAATTATCTCATCTTTTTCCGTCGAACGTGATTTCCCATCCGAAGAGCCCTGTAGATCAACTTGATCTACCTGACCTTAAAGAAAAAGGCGCGCATCGCTGCTACATTTTCCCTGCCGCGCGGGAGAGAACGGCATTCAACGTTGGCCGTAAAATTTCATTCCGACCGTGGGAGCGCTTCTTCGCTCAACTAAATCAGGTCAAAGAATCTATTAAAAACAGCAAGTAGAAAAGAAGAGGGTAGAAGCCGGAGAAAAAGAAAGGAAAATTTAATTCCTTACCTTGATAGACGAAGCCCCCGTATATACGCGAGTTCGTCCCGCGTTTAACGAGTCCAGATGGAAAACTTGCGGTGCCTTCTCGTAACTTTTTTTTTACACGCCCGCGCGCTCGGATATCCGAGGTGAGGCTCTCGCGGCCTTTTTACGATGCCGCTGCTGCTCGCAGGGGGTTGAGGCTGCCGCGCGCGCGCGGAGTAATTTCATCCGCGGCTTTCCTTTCTTTCGCCTCTTATCCCCCGCCGCGTAAAGTCCTCACTTTGTCTCGCGCGGATTTTTTGCTGTCTCTCGCGCGCTCTCGTCGCTCCGCTTTTTCGCGACGAGTGGTCGATCAACGCGCAATTTATCACGCGGCTGGAGCACCCCCCAGTCGTTTAGGCATTTTTCACGAGACCCTGACAAGCTTTACTCTCGTTATTTCATTAGGGTTCTCATAAAAATAATAGATTGTCTCGTAGTCGAGCGCCCGGGGGCGGGCTGACTTTTTCTTGGGTGATTGGTCTTGCCGCGGGTGCACTGTTTCGTTCTTTTTCGTGGGAATTGTTTTTGCACTATGTGAAAGAATGTGAAATTATAATTTTAACTGTGCAAATATAATTAGTAATTTTTTATATACATAATCATCTTGTACTTTTTCCGTTAACATATTATTATCTGATATTATATTTAAAATAATTTATTACAAATACGAAATTCACACTTCACAAAACGCTTCTTTCTTTAAAAATATCCTTAACAAACGATCTCGTCCATCAGCACCACCAGTTCACCAGCTCTCCGAAATACTGGCACCGCCCGCTCCAGAATGCACCGGTTTACGAGAGCTAACTCTGCTCCCTGCATAATCTGCGAGAATTCGTTCTATGCGAGAACGTCGCTTTCACCAGTAGCCCTCCCGCAAAGCCACGGTCAAGCCGTAAAATACCTAGAAAATCGGGACACCCAAACTCCGTCCGCCGTAAAGCCGAATTCGCTTAGCCGTATCCGCGAATTCCTCGCTCTTCTAATACCGATACCGAGCGATCATCAGCGAAGGTATTCCTTTAGCCATTTACCAGCCGCTTGGTAAATAAACCCGGCAACCCTTTGCCGCGCTGCTGCAGTAGAATACCACCTAGCCGCCGCGAGCGCGTGTAAACAAATTGGCAGCAATGACGCTGCGATTTGTCAGATCGCGCGCGGACTCGAACCTGCAGTCCGTGTTCGCATGAGAGCTAAGGCAGCGCATCGTTTAGTTAGCGAATATGCATGTGCACGTATGCGCGGTGTACACTCGAGCTGTACACACTGTATACGCGTGAGAGCAAGAAAAAAAGGCGAGATCGGTACCCGATTCCTCGTGCAGGCGGAGCTCGCTGTATACACGGATCCGCGCGCGTATATACATTCGCGCCTGATTTGCATACGCATATATACGCGCCTACCGCGCGCAGGTGTTTCTCTTCTGGTGCGCACTGTCCTTCTCTCATTTCTCTCCGCTCTTTTTCTCTCTTCCTCGTTCCGCGCGCGCGCGCGCTCAGTCAAGTCCGCAGGAGACGAAATAGATAGTCCCCGGAGTCGAGATAAGAATCTCTCGTCTCGCTCGTATAGCAGCGAGCGGGAGCGCATTTTTGTCATTGTGCCGGCTGATTGAGCCATTTAGCATGCCTGAAAAGAGCGTGTAATGCGATTCGCGCGCAGGCAGGCAGGAAGGTAAGGTATGTGTGTGTGTATAGCGTGGTAATGCTGAATTATCCCCTAGGCGAGTAATCGGCCGGTAAGACGGGGAGATTAAGATAATGCGCTGTTTCAATTTTCCTCGGTGCGTGTGTGCTTTGTGAGGATTGTTAAAAGTGCGTAAGAGTGCGCTTAATACCTAGAACGCTTTGCTATTGTGTATTGTGCAGCTGAGAATTTTAAGCAAACAGTGCCTGCACCTCGCTGCTTAAGTAGATGCGGTGCTCGTAACAAAGGAGATAATTTGTCAGGTCAGAAATAATAGTTTTAGAGAGTTGTGTTATGCTTGTATTACGAGCGGTATATATTATACTTGTTAAATTTGAAATTTTTTCTTGTAAACATTGAAATCTTATTGGGTTAATAAAAGTATTTTTTTATTTTATTAAAATATAAAATCTGCCTTCCTCTATACAGAAATTTACAAACTTTGATGTCCTATAAATTTACCACAAACGTAAAAATACTGAAATTCTCAAAACAGATTTTTTACAGCATGTGCCTTTTGCAAAAACACTTACAGTAGGTTTCTTTCATCTCCCTTGAAAATGTAAAAACCAAAGCACGAAAGTCTGTAACTGGCGAAATTCGGAATGACCAACTACGGGAGGGTGAAGAGCGAAGTAGCGAACCGGGTAATACATAGGCATACGAATATTACGAGCGCAAACTAACGGGACTCCTGCTAATGCAAATATATGAGCCGCTACATGTATGAGGGAAGGTGTGATGTGTTTATAGGGGCAAACCTTATTGAATGCTTGTGCATGCTTACGTTAATGAGCTCCATATGTTTAGAAAGAAAATTAAAAAAATGCACCAAGAGAAAAAATCATAAAAATTACTACATTTAGTAGCAGACGGGAATATACTTAGTCACATGGAAAAATGATATGGAAATATAAAAAATTGCTACATATGCAAGAATTTTTTAAACAGCAGGTATCAATTTTAACTACATAAAATAGTAACTAAGTGTGTGACAATATTTAATATTTAATATATTCAAAGCATTATTCCAATGACGTAAGTGTGTCCCCTGGAATGTAGTAATTTGTACAATTTTTTTGCTTACGCGCTGAGTGATATTTTAATAATAAGTATAACTCATCTTATCCATGTACCTTATAAACTGAAATACAATGATTCATTTTACATCTCAATCAAAGACTATACCTTAAGTTTAGAATATCTTATTTATCCGCCTATACCAATGACTTTCGAAAGAAATATTAATCAGGAAGGGAATTAACGGTTAAGAGTTATAAACTATTAAATTACGCTGGATACATCCGCGAACGTATCTTAATGTAATATACGATAGCAGTTTGTAATTAAATACAAGGACCAGTATATTCCGAGGAGTGTTACGACAGACAGCGCGTTGATTCGATCATCGTGAAGTTAAGTATCGCTGGGCGTGGCTGGTAATTGAATAGCCATCGTTTAGCGGTTCTCACGCCTGGTTATTAAATTGACGATAACATCGGATTAACCTAAGAAATTCACTTTTGAAGAAATTGAAATTGCCGAATTAATTGATAGGTTCGTATGAAGTGAATTTTGAAATTAATTAAAAATTAATATTTTAGTGAAGAAAATCATATTTAATTTTAATTCTTCTTAGAATAAAAAAAGGAATAATAAAAAAATTTTAGTTTAAATTTTGTAAAATTAATTTAGTTTTTGAAAGGTTAACAGTCGTAAAATAATTAATATTAATTAAAACGCATATCTTTTTATATTTTCATCTGAGTTGTACACTTTTACAAATGTGTAAAACAATGATATGCTTTTTTCGATTGACATTATTAAAATATTTTCGAATTTTGAGTATGATTTATGTCTGTAATACATTGTGCAAACTTCACACGGATTTATTTACACACCGTGTAAATATTGACTGAATAAAATTCTTGTATTTTGAAATATTTCAATATAAAATTGTTTCCGAAATGTGAATAATATATAAATTTACATTTTAAATAAAAGATTGTAACAGTAGTAAAATCCAATTTTAACCGAAAATTTTCTCGGTTCCTCATAAACGCTTAGCAATAATTTAAAAAAATTTAAAATTAAACAGCCACGTTTACCAAAAATCCCAAATTCCTCTATTTCATGTAAGTCTCATAAATCCAGCCTGTTTTCCGATCCCCGCGCACTCAACCGCTTACAATCACAGCAACGCATCCGCAACGATCCGCCCGCACCAGTCCACATTCTGCAAGTACATTCACGCGCCGCCTAAAAAGCAGTAATACTGCAGCAGCTGCCGGCGCTGCATCGAAAAACACCTCTCCCCCCTCCTCGCCCCGCCCCGTCGGCGCTTTAATTACACGGCCCCGCGAGTATTGTTATGACGGTTGTTTATAATTAAAAGCTTCCCTCCCCCCGGCCGGCGAGCTGTCGCCAGCAGCTATGACGACGACAACGACGGCCAATAAAGTGCGTCATTACCAGACGGCGAAACGGCCCCCGGAAATACATATATACTTGGATGCGCGCGCGCGCGCGCGACGTTCGAGCGAGCCGATTAAAATTGGCCCGTCGTCGGACAGTTAATTAATGGTTAATCGCGCGAGAGCCGGGGCTTCGTTATTGAGGGATCGGCGCTGGGGCGCGCGTGATTTTGCGCCTATCGGCTCCAGAGTGCGTGTATAATACAGGCTGTTTGGTCTTCTCGCCCGAGCGCGGCTGAGCTTGAATAATTATTTATGAAAGTTAGCCCGCGGCCGAGCCCGGCGCTCATATGTATACGCTGACGCGTGATGTTTGTTATCGAGCGCAGCGAGCCCCCGCCTGCATTTCGATCGGGGGCCGGTTTTTCTTACTGCCGTACGCGAGTAGATGCGGGACGTGTTGCGTCAGACGAGAGCGCCAGGCGCTCTAATCAAAGCTAATTAGATGTATTAATTGTGTCCTATATACTTTCGCGTTGTTTTGACAACAGGAATTATTTCGGCCTCGTGACGCGCGCCGTATTAAATATCTATTCTGTCGTTTTCAATTGTATATTCAGCCAAATTAGCACAATTAAAACGCGCACAATGACGCGCTCCGAATTTATCCACTTTGAAACAATTAACGCCGCGTTAATATTAGAGCCGATATTCCCCGAGCTTTCGCGGCGTTGTTGATTCTAAATCGGCATGGCATTATAATTATTTAAAGCGCCGTGTTTTCCCTCGTATCCTCCGCCTCTCTCTCGGCGCGAGCTTCTCTGCTCTCGCGTATTTGAATAGGAACTGCCGGCGCATGAATAGAACGAGTAGGCGGGGGGCTCGCGACTACACAATGGCATTCGAAACTTGGAGTGGCCCGATCCCCCGGCAATATTGAAATACGATTGAACTCGAGGGCGACGGCGGCGCTAGCGCAGAGGGCGAGATAGACTATAGCAAGGCGATTGTAACGCACTTGCATACACATACACACAGAGAGAGAGAGAGAGAGAGAGAGAGAGTGAGAGACAAGCGTTCGCGCCGATGGATGCGAAAGTTTGGATAGAAGAGCGAGAGAGAGACTCATCCTCGGGAAAATATCGCGACAGCTTGCGGTACACAGCAGCGAGAGCGCCCGTAAAATCTGTCAAGCCAGCCAGGAGTGTATACGCGATCGCACAATAGGCTGAGCGGTGTAAAAACGTCAAACGGGGAAACGATTCAATAACGCTATCATTTGAATGTGCCGCCCTTTGGGCTCTGCTATCGTTTTCCCCCTCTCCTCGCGCTCTCTTATATTATTACTTAATAAAGTTGAGCTTTAACGACGGGAGTAAGTGTTTGCGATCTACCTGGCGCGCCGGTGATGCTGCGCGTCTATAAAGCCGATGCCTACTGCCGAGCTTTTATTCGCGAGCTGGCCCTATAGGATTTAATAAGAAAGTTTAGCGGAGTAAGAGAGAATGAGAGAGTTCACGCGTTGTTTATGAAGTGCGCTCGCTTTCTTTGATGGCGCACTTTCGAATATTGCTCCTCTTAATTTTACGCTTACCCTTGAATATTTTATCCATTTTTCGCGCGATGCGAGGCGATTTATGGGAGAGTTGATTTTATTGTTATAACAGATTGCTTTTTATTATGCGTTTAGGATAAAGTATTGAAAGCTAACTGCTGAAGTATTATGTTTAAATATCTCAAGGTAATTTTGACATTTTGCTAATTAATTTTCAATTAAAAGTTAAAATAACGATAGTTACAGTAACTCTAGTAAAAATTTGGCTGATTTAAGTTCGTAAGATCTAATTAGAGCAAAACATGTTAATAGAATTTATTTTATATCTAATTGATTTAGTTAGATCTACTATCCTTATGGACATATTTTTCTTACTCAATAATATACGTAGTATTTTGCGCAAGTTATTTATTTACGATAAACCAAAATAAAGCCCCATACAAATTAACCAACTAAACCAATGCACATCTCAAAACCCACTTCCAACTGTCTTGAAAAATATTTTATCAGCCCTGTCGCGCTGCATCCATCACGCGGAATCCGATTCTCTAGTAGCCGCAAGTAGCTTTACGCAGCTCTGGCAAAAAGACCGATTCGGATAAGCCGCGCCTTCCGACAAAAGGTCGACGAGGAAAAAAACGTCGGAAATAAGAAGCCAGCCAGCGGGCTGCTTTATATTCCGCGCTCGAAGAAAAGCAAAGTCGCTTGCGAGCACAGAAGGGAGGAAGAAAGCGGCTGCGGAGAGATGAAGGAGGGCGCAAGATTGTATGTTGTCCGGGTTGGGATGAAAAATAAGGCAGTGCCACGCGCCTCGTGGCCGCGTCTGATTTTCAACGTAACGTAATTAGCTTTGAGGCTTGAGCTTTCTTTAAGGGAGCGGGATGAAAGAGAGCGAGAAAGATATACCATTCAGCGCGTCTTGTCTATTACTCGTCTCCTGTGTAGGTATCGATTCTAAGTTTTTTTTTTCTAGAGGTTTGATTCGATGTAAATTGGCTTACGCGTGCTCATTATTATTCTTTTATATGGTTAGACAGCGTCTTTTCTCGGAGCGTTGCGGGTGTATCCAGGGGAAACTGATCAAAGTCAGCTGAGATGACAAAGGGTGGAGGTAGGTGCCGAATAAAGTGGGTGGAACTTTGTTCTTTGACATTAAATGAGTCTTATAAATGTGCTCCTAGTTGGCTTGTAGATGCGGCAGCCTTTCCTCAAAGATTTGCTCACTCCGTTTGAAGTTTCTTTTTACGAGGTGAACTAGTTTATGCAGACTTTACGCCAACATGAGCTTGGAAGATATAAATTTCAGTTGACACAAGCTTAAAAATGGAACATAACTCTTTTACATTTTAATACAATACAATTTAGTAATATATATTTAATAACAACTTTTCAAACGCCACATTCAAAACAAACTTAAAAAAATATAATCCCTCACGCTGCCTATCTACAATCAACAACATATTCCTCAAAGCTTAACTCAATTACGAATATTAAAAGATATCAATCTTACACTCTCCACAAATCCCTCGCGCTCTCCAGAGTCCCAGCGCCTCTCCAATAACCATCATCCTCTCGTATCGGGAAAACTCTCCGCGCATTCCCATAATATCCCTTACAAACGCAGACTCACACCTCGCGAACATCTCGAAGCTTTCCTCATCCACGACTGCTCTTATACCCCCACCCTCAGTCCCGATCCCTCGCTTTCACAATCAGCAAATTATAAGGCGCTGCGCGCAAAAGCGCTCGATAATATTGGCCGAGCCGAACACTGCGCTCGTGACTCGGCGTCATACCGCTATTATATCGCGAGCGAAGCATCGCCCGGCTACTAAGCTCTCGCCCGTGTATCCGGTTTCCCCGCGTCCGTGGACGTGTTATTTCCTACGAGAGCTGGGACTCCTTGCGGTTTTCCCGGGGATACAGAGCGCCTCGGGGCCTCTAATGAAGTGTAAACCTCGCCGATTTCGAGAATAAGAGAGCGCCCGTCCCGGGGAAATTTATCGCTAGATCAACACGTTGGGTACGTGCCGGTCGTTTGCTCGAAGGAAGCGCCGAGAGTGATTAGAGCCCCGGCTGCGATGTGGACGAACTCGTTACTTAGAGTGCCTCGAGAGAGGAGGAGGAGAGAATTATCGGTTAAAAAGGCGATCGCGCGCGCGCAGGCGTTTTTAGCCGCGCGTTGATTTAACGCGCCGATCGGGCGCAGCGGCTGTACTTTTATCCGCTGCTGCGGGTGTATAAGTGCGAAATTTATCCGAGTGCGATCTTGGGTATCGGCAAATTGCAAGCGGGGATATCTGGACTCTCGCCTGCCCGTGGGTGGTTCGAGTTAACGCCTTTAGCTTTATCAATTTTATGGCTGGCGTTGGGCCGCTGTACCCAAACGACTTTGCTAGATGCGTTTTATTATTTTTCTACTTGCAGGGGAGAATGTTCCGAGCTGCGGAAAGGATGGGATTTTCTTTCCGGATTTAATGAAAGCGGTGTTGTAAGATTGCTCGATAGGAAATAAAAGTGTTTACTGCCTGATTAGAATCTCGTTTCTGTTTAATTAAATATTTTTGAAACGATAAAATTATAATTAAAATAAAATCGCTGAAACATCTTTTACGACTGACAGTTTCTGCCTAGTTTCAACATCGCAAATCTTCTAAACTGTGTATCTGCATTGCGATAGCTCCGAGACGTTCTCACTGCCTACACTTCTTCCTCTCCTTCCTTCCTTCTGTTCAGCCCGCGAATTACGAGCCTACTGCTCACCGACTGTTAGTCCGTCTCCTCATCGTCCACTTTATAATTCGTGTGCGCCAGTTACAGCCTTGCTGCCAAGGTTGCAAAGCGACGCCGACGAACTATATACCCGGCGAATGCAATGCAGCGCGCTGCTTCTCTTATACAGACGCACTCGAGTGCGAGAGAGAAAGAGAGGGAGAGGAGCCGTCAATTGGCTCAAATGCACGTTTACCCTACATTCTCTCGGCAATTACATAATGGGCTACCGTGCCCCGTGTATCTTATACATACATGCGCGCCGCGTGCGCTGTCTTTCGTGCGCTGCGGCGTGAGCGCGCTTTTTCTGCGCGTGCGTGCCTCGTCGCGTCTTGGCACTGATTTATGGGATATTGAGGTGAGAAATTTGAGATGGGAGGATGATGATAGCGCTCGTCTGTGAATATATATTTGAGAAGGTCGTTCGAGTGTGGAGAAACGTTTGCGCTTGAAGATTGAGATATTTTCATTTAAGAATATTTCATAATTTATTGTTTTTGTGAATAATATTTTTACTATTGATGAATGTCGAAATGATTTTGGTGACAAGAGGATCAAAATAAAATATTGCTAAATTTCCGATAATAAACTGATTTACATCATTAATACGGAGTCTTTTTATGAGATATTTTATTACTTATTCCATTTAACTGAAAAATTTAAAGTAACTGTTTTCTTTAATATTGCAAATGCTGTTATTTATGTATAAGAGTATATAATTTTCAATGCAACACATATTTTAAAATTTATTTATAAAAATGTAATATGAATAAATTAGTGAATTTTATCGGGTTAAAGTGTTCATAGTAAATTTTTAATTAGATCCTCTTCCATGGTATGTAAGATTAATTGTTAACGATAATCAATATTTACTTAATTTATATAAATATATATCTATATTTCAAGACACATACAATACTCAATTCATCCTAATTAAAATATAATTAGAACAATCATTCTCACATACCAATCCTTAAACACAATTAAAACAGAACAAAATCAAACATTCACAAGCAATTCAAAAATATTATCCTCAAAATAAAACCCATTCTATAAGCATCACAGTCTAAACCCTCGGTAGACAAACGCAAGGGGGGCGGTTCTCTAGCGATGAGGCGACGAGCAAAGACCGCAGTGACCTGCAGCGCGGGCCTGCGGCTAGCACACAGAGCCGCCGGCAGCACGCGATTTCTATTTATAGGCCGCTCCCTCTATCGGTATGGAAACATCCACTGACCCGATGCATAAAAATACTCTAATATATCCGCCCCCTCCTTCCACCCTCGCCATCTTCCCCGCCACGAACCCTCCGTTTTTCGTTCGCGCGCGATTATCGAACCCTCGCGCGCATGCAAAAGTATATACACACGCATACAGACAGGATATCCAGTCCGGGGCCTCCAAAACGTTGGCCGGCCAGCGCGAATATATCGCGACGAGTATTTATAAGCGCGGCCGCTCGTTATTCCATACTTAGATGTCTCCGGGAGCAGGCTCTTCCCTCTTACTAGCCCTCAACGTTTATATATACCTATATACTTGCATACACACACTTCGTCGAAAACGCTCCGCTGGAAATCTGATCGTCAAAGCATACGTGTGTATGAACGTATGTATGTACGTAGCGTCGCGTGCGCGCCGCTGGAGTCGCGCGCTCGCGCTTTGTACGTGACCGTTTCTTTATGTACCGCGGCAGACGAGAATAGATCTGCTCCCGGAGCCGAGAGCGCCGAGCGATCGCTGATTACCTTGAACGTGAACGCGCGCGCGCGCGAGATCAAGATGATCGAGCTCGCCGAGTTGGGAAAGTAATTGCCATTGTCTAGGTGAAGGAGCGATTGTTCGCCTCTACGTCTCTGTCTTCTCTCCTTGTGCGGCTGCGATTCGGAGAGAGGGAGAGACTGTCGTGTATTTTTAGACGAAGCGGCTGCTGTTGCTGCTGTGAGCTCTATCGCGCTTGTTTCATCGCTTGCTTTTATTGGCAAAATTTGCATGCCGAGATGTGTACTTTGTATGCCGGGAGTAATAATGACGGGGATAGTAGATCTTTTTGGGGAGTGTATAAAGATTGAGGCGATGCGAGTTTTGTGCAGAGATTTTCGAGCTCAGATTTGCAGATTGCTGCGGTAGTTTTTTTTACTAAAATAGATTAAGTATGAATTGTGAGATTCAAAGGCGAGTTTACGTTCGTTGTAACTTTGCTGAATATACCAGGCGGCTTTTATGCGAAGAAAGCTATTTTATTTAAAATTTATTTTTTATCACTCTTTTTACCGGGAAAAATACGAGCGAAATATACGTCCTCGGCGAACGCTCTAAAATTTACTTTCAGACATTTTTGATTCGATAAGAACATTTTCGTGCAGAGCCCTATTTCACCGGAATCACAATTCCATTTCCCTTCCATCATCATTTCGCGAGATTCAGCGCTCCGCGGAGCTGCCTCCGTGCATCGCGGCTCCCATTCTTGACCCCGACAGAAAATCGAATCCCCGCGAGCTCCTTCAGCGGCTGGCGAAAACGTACACGAAATTTTTCGCTACGGCAAATGAATATCCCCGAGCCCGATTCGGCCCTCGCTCGAGCCTTAATTCGCCGCTCTCGTCGTGAAAAGCTCGAGTGGGTAAGGAGCTATCTTAGCGCATAAAGTCCGCCGGCTACTGCACTGCAGCTACTAGAAAGTCGAAACTAGTTGGCTTCGATCGTTATCCGAGGTAACGAGAGAGCCGACTCTTTTCTGAGGGAGTGGAAGAGCGAGAGAGAACCTGTTGAGAGAGCTAACTTGGCGCCCGCAACGGCGAAGGTGATCCTTATTTTCCGAGCAGCGCGCAGGTGCTTCTTTGGTGTGTGTGTGTGAGTGTACGTGTGTGTAACCACCGCAGAGCAAAAATAAAAAAGTGCCTCGACGTGCACGTGCCAATTTTGAATTTTGAATCGGTGCTCTGCGGTAGCGAGGAGGGTACCAGCGTTACAGCTTTGGAAGTAGGGGTGAGCTGAAATAGAGTTTTGAGATGAATGCAAATGAGGCATGGTGCAATAATTTATATTTAGTACATTTTTATGACGAAATAAATACTTAATGAAGATGCATAATTTCCATAGCAAAAAAAGTGACGTACTTACTAATCAATTGACTCACACTTGCAAACACGAACGCATAAATCAGCGCATCGCGCACTTCGACTTCAAACTCAATTAATGCCTTCGCGCGAGTAAAAAAAACCACGCCGGCGTTGATTGAGCCGCAAATAACTGTCGGTGAAGTCACTAAAAATTTAATTAAGATTCAGCGAGCGTGCGATCTCCACCTCTGGCGTTAAGCGACGTAAATTTCAGCGGGCGATCTCACCAAGGATATCGCATCGCTCGAGAACGCAGCGCGATATTCATGAGATGCACGTTACTTTTATAAAAAAAAAAAAAGAGAAGGAATCGAAGCAGTAGCGGGCGGAGCATTGGCTCCGACGCCGGGGAAAACAGTGTTTTGGCATTAAAATTTTTACGCGCCAGCCGTCCAGTCGCGAGCGCTTGCACTCGTCTGCATTTACGCACATCGTTAACCCGCTCTCTCCCTCGGCGATGTACATCGGCCGGCGCGCACGATCCATAAAGACGTCAAAGGGAGACCACAAATTACGCGCGCACGCGACTCCGGCTCCGCGCAGATATAAATTATCGTTCGCGTATATCGAGAGATGCTCGCGCTGCTTTTTTGCGCTCGCACTCCGAGGAGGCGCGGAACTGTGTGTGCGGGGGCAAAAAACGATTGACGAGGCGAGAGCAGCAGCGAGGTGGCTGCTGCAAAGGCAAGAAGTACGCGGAGCGTTGTTGTGCGGCTTTCAGCGAGCGCGGACACTTACTTCCTTCTTCTTCGGCGGTGGCGGCGACGCGCAGTCGTCTCCTCGTCGACGTTTTGCTTTTGCGCTTTTTGCGCTCGCGTTGTTTATTTTGTTCTCCGTGCGAAGGGGCAACTTTTGCGTGCGCGGAGAAGGATCGTCTCGCATCGGAGGTAACGATGTTACCGATGCGCGACAACAAGTTTTTTTGATTGACCGAGGAGTCTGGGAGAACGTGGGGGGAAGTTGCCTGGGGTCGATATAGTTCCAGATTTTGTCGTGCCTTTGGTAATGACTGATTTGATTGTGGTGTGAGAGATGCTCCGTGGGAGAGTTCGTCTGGGAGAGGTTTTAGTTTTATTTGAAACTTTAATAGGATAAAGATTTTTTTTTGCAGTGATTTTTGGAATATTTCCGACGACCGATTCAAATTCAAGGCGAATGCATTAATACATTAACGTCAGTGCTTATTTAAATTTAAAACTGGAGGAGCATTTGTATAAGGATATTTTATTCAGCCCATCGTATACCCTACAGTGGCTCAATTTTCCAAAAAACGACTGTAGAATCCGACGCTCGGCATTTCGCGTAATACGTTCCCAGGCGAAAACTCGCGCGCCCCCGCGTTCTCGAGCCTCGTGCTCAAAGGGGGAAAATTGTGGTGGTATTATGATAATTCCGCGGCGCGGCGCTGACTCTTCTGAATTATTTATCGGAATCGGACTCGCCGGGAGAGCGAAATTCGCGGGAGCCCGCGCACATATAAAATCGCCCGCACGCCAGCCACTTGCGCTCTGCGGCTACATTTATACAGCGCTGGAGGAGCGCCTTAAGCTCACGACACGCGGCTTTAAAAACGAAAGAAATCGGATCTCGGCTGTATGTGTGCATTCTTATGTGGATGTATGTGATCGTTCGTGACATCTGCATGAGCGCAGGGGCGCTTTACGTGCTTCGACCCTTTATTGGCTTTGTATTGCCCCGGCGGGGTTATTATGGCACCTTCGTGATGTTCGAAGCGCGGAATACACGTACTGTTTTAATTCGTTGCGCTTGCAGGGCCGTTGGTTTTACGAGGCAGCGCGCTGTCGCACCTGTTCTGCGCCCGATTTTACTGTATCAAATTGAGATTTGGAACTGGGAGGCTATACTGATTTTCATTACTTTGTTGATGTCGAGGCTTAAACCGGAGGGTAGCTTCTATTCGCTCCAATTATTGAGTCATAAAGCACACATTCTTCTCCTAAACTCTTACTTCCACATACACCCACAAAACCTTCTTATCCCCAGTAAAACTACTCCCAGAAGATCATCGCAAACAGCCGGGGCAACTCGTAATCATCCCCGCTGAGCTCGCATAAGTTCAACATTGCGACGGTAATCGTCGTCGGCTCGCAGTCGGGCCGAGGCCCGCGCGCTCTCAAACATCAGCGCGAACGCGCTCGCATAAAGCCCACCCCCCTAGCTCCAACGGCAAACACGAGGAATACGGCGAAGGATCGCTCTATCCTCGAGGTCGCGCGCTCGCAGCGTGTTTGTCCAGGAGGCCATTAGCGCGAGCCTCCGGGAGCCCGCCGCGAGGATCCGATTTTATGCTAACCTCTCTATTATGTTCGGAGCGAGCTCGCTTCGAGTTGTCGGATATGTGGCTTGGGAGGGGGAGGAAGACTTGCGTCTAGTGCTTGGTGGAAAGAATGGGATAAGGATTCGTTCTGAGTGGGAGTGTGGGTGGTTCATTATTCGAGTGTTGGAATGATTTAATGCTGTTATTTAGGTTTACAAAATTATGGATTTAGAAAAGGCATAGGGTAACATTGAAAAGGTTTAATTAGTACCTAGATCTGTTTGTCTGCCTAGACTCGTCTATTTTCTACTTGCACGCAACACCACAAAATAATCATGATATGAATCTACGAATTACTGTTTACGTTGATTCCCACATCAAAATTACCGGTCAATCATCATCTCCGCCAGCAGCATCTTAATTGAAACGCCACTCAAGCCTAAAATCAGAGAACAATCATCAGCTTTCCACGACTACTTTCAATCCCAGCCCAGCGCTTAAACTCCCTTAACGAACCAGCCAAACTCAATAACGCGAAATTAAACTCTCGCGAAATCCCAGACTCAAGCCGGCGCGGCGCACCTCTCGAAATGGGTGCGAGGATTCGCCGACACCGCAAAGCGCACTCGGCTCGCGCAAGTCAGAAAATCGTCATAATCGCGCGCTGCGGGGCCGTGCGCGCACGCCGCAGACAGCCGCTGGGAATAGCAGCAGAAGCAGCTCGCTCTGCGCCGGATGGAGCGGCGGCGGCGGCGCTCCGAACAGGATGCCAGAAGTAATTACGCGCGTACCGATGGCATCTTTATTAACCCGGCGAGGCGCGGTGGCGGCGCGTTTAGGTGCAGTCGCAGCTCCCTTCGATTTCTTATCTCTCGTTCTCTTCTCTCTTCTAGCCTTATCCTCCGATCTCCCTTTTCTCTCTCTTTCTCTTTCTCTTTTCTTGTCACTCATTAATCCCTGCCTCTCGGCTGGCTCACTCTCTTTCTCTCGAGCGTTCGATGACTTTTCGCTAAGTGCGGCGCGCGCGCGCGCGAGCTCTAGCTTCCCTTTTTAGTTTGCCACTTTTAGAACGCGCAGCAGCGCGTATGTGCTGCCGTAATTATCTGTACTAACTGCCGCTGCAGCAAGCTCGAGCCTGTCTGTAGCATCTTGAGCTTGATGTGTGTCTGGTTAAGTATGTGTGAGTCAGTATTCGTGTGTGTCTGTGTTCTGGAGCCGTAGCAGTAGATCTTCCTTTGTCTCGAGCGAAGTATATACGAGAGCCTGGCTTCGTCACGCGCTAGCCGGGGCAGAGGGCGTACATGGGAGTAGTTGTGTAGTAATGCTGGACCTATGATTTTGTTTTGATGCTTCGGGAGAATGTTGCGGTGGTGGTTAAATTATTGGATTAAGTAAAGTGATGTTTTTGTATGTTTCTAATTTATATTAATCGCTAATGGTAACCCTTTGATTCTCACTGTGACACGTTGATAACATGAAAATTTCGGATAAGAGTGTTCTAAAAAAAATTATTAAAAAAAATTTTAAAATGTTCTTCCATCATTTTTAATTATATATAAAATATAGGCAGATAACATTCTTAACCGATTTCAACCTTTCAATCACCACCTTCCACATTCCCAAAACTTTTCACCACGCACACCATATCTTTCAAACTTACTCTTCCTTCCCAAATCCTCACTATAACACCATCCCCAAGTACAGCCAACCCTTTCCCCAATCCAGCCTAACACACACTAGCTCTCCTCCCAACGTCCTCTCGTCGTGGCTCGCGTCGTCTCGCTTTCACCGCAACAGGTCTGTATATACAGCCGCTGCAACTGCCGGCGGCCGCCATTCTTCTTGCGCCATTCCGCGCCGTTACGCGAAGGGTCGCGAACGTCCGCAGATTTATCGCGGCCAGGCCGAAAACTTGTACACGCCCGCGCGCGCGCGCACGCCCATGAAAAACAAGTCCTACTAATCCTAATTCCGGGGACGCGCCCGTTCTTTCTTCCGGCGAGTTCGAGCGAGTCGGACCCGGAAGTTGCACGGCTCTTTTTATCGCTGGAAAATACTTTTCCATTTGCGCAGCGCCAGCGCAACTTCGCCGGTTGTCCAGATAAAACAACTATTGGTTTTCCGTTAGTTTCGCTTGATTCGAATTAATGCTTCGATTTTCAGGGAACTTGCAGCGCCCCGCAAGCCCCTGGACTTCGCTTTGGACTTTGAAATTTTTCGCAAGTTTTAATGAAAGCCGTTAGTTACGGATTCGTATTGGCTCGGGATAGATAATTTGATGATGCTTGCTGTTTGTTTAGCTTTCGGTTAACTTTTAATTTTTTTTATTATTTAAGCTGCTAGATAAAGATTAAATTTAGTGTTTTAAAACCATAAAATAAAAAATATGCTTTATTACAATCTAGTAAAACTATCCGTACATAAAAACTAAATTAACCATAATAAGTTTCCTACTCAACAATAAAATTCCTTTAACGATGAGCAACAATTAACACTATATCTCATCCGTCATACGGTTCTTTCGAACCCGCGCAGAGTATACCTACGGGAAATTTTTCCCGATCAAGATTTCCCCTCACCTGAATTTACATTCAATGTCGCGCCGGGACTCGCGGAATAAGAATTAATAAAAAACGCCGAGGCAGTCTCCCGCGCCTCCCTCGATAAGAAAGACCTCAGAAGACCAAGAACCTCGAGCAGAGTACCTGTTCGCTCGGCATTCCGAAAATACCGAGCGCAAAAACCTCCTCTTCGCGCGATGAAAAAAAAAGACGCGGGCGAACAAGAGGTGGAGGAAAGGAAAAAAAAAGGGAGAGGAGAGAGCCTTTTACCGTTCGCTGCTCGCTCTGCTTCCGCGTGCTGCTGCTGTTCTCCCCCCTTCTTTTCCCGTCACGGGGCGAAATCGGACGATCCGGCACTTCCGCGCCGGCTTTTTCGTGCGCGCTCGTTCGCTGGATGCTGAGCGGATATCTTTCCGATGCATCTCTGTCCGAACGAAAGGGAACGAAGCTGCGCGAGCGGCGAGAGTTAAGGACGCGGAGACGGAGAAAAATATTTGCTACGTGGGGATCGCGAGGAGGAGGGCCGAGGAATCGAAAGGTGTGGGAGAGAGCTGTTTTTGTGTCGAAATTGGGTTTCTGATAAATGTTTATGGGAAGTGCGGGGAAATAAAGAAAGAGATTTTTTTTTTATAAGTTCTACTTTTACTGATTGGACTATTTAAACACAAAAATGTGTGAAAGTTAAAAATTATATTTTCAGAATGTAATTGTACGGTATTCGTTTATTGATTAATAAATCTATTAACAGCGTTGCCATTTAGCTCCAAGTCAAACAATTCCAGCTCGGCCTGCTATTTTTCCGCATCCGCAGGAGAATTTTCTTAATCATCGGTTTCCCCTCGCGGCGGCGCTCGTTTATCGTGCCCATCTCTTCGCTTCTCCACGCACAAACTATAAAATTGATGGCGCAAAGAGGCGAGCACGAGATAGCGAAGGAGATAAAGCGATATCTGCCCCGAGAGAGAGCGAGAGAGCAAGAGAGAGAGCAAAGATGCAACGAGAGAGAGAGGGAGAGTGCGCGAGCGAGTCCCATCGTCGTCGTCTGACTCGATTAAACAATGGAGGCACTCTTCGCTCTCTCGACTGTCGGTGGCAGTGTATAAATCAGGAAGACGACTGTAGCCGCGATCGGCTCTCTCTCTCTCGCTCGTATCTACGCTATTCGCTCTCACCTACACACACACACGTGCGCGAGCTCGCTCGCAGACTAAGGGCGAAGGAACAAACGCGGAACGAGCTCTCCGGCGCGCTGCATCCGGCAGGAGCGACCTCGATGCATTGTGGGAGACTCTCCGTGACTGGAATCTCGCCTCTTCTCCTCCTCCTTTCCCTCCTCTTCTTCTTCTTCTTCTTCTCTGTGCTCTCTCTCTCTCTCTCTCCCTCTTCGAGCCCTAGTGTGTATGTGTTGGTATACGCGGCGCGCCTCTCGGACTACGTGGCGCTACTTTGTCTTCCACGTGCCTCGACACTTGGCTCCTGTCACGCTAGATTCTCGCTTGGGCTCGGGGAAAAACTTGCGACGCGATTGAATCGAGAAATGAAGAGAGAGCGAGAGCCGAGAGGGCACCACCACGCAACCGTTGTTACGCGACGACCGAGAGAGAGAGCGAGTTTTTTTTCCAGCCGCGATTCTTTCAGGCTTTATTTTTCAGCGGAATGGCTGATTAGCCCGTTCGAATGAGCCTGGCGTGCGTCGTCAGGGACGATTTATGCGCGGAGTGGATGATCGGGATTGCGCATTGATTAATCGAACTTCTTAATTAGCGCGGAAAGTTAAATATAGGCTCGGCGCAAAAAAGTGGCACGGGAACGGGTCTGACTGTTTCGTCTTTTTCTACTTAACGTTACTTCTCATTTACACATGAGTAGGGCAAATAAAGTATCGTGAAAATTATTGTAAATTTTTTACACATCATTTATTTAGCCATCAATAATTACTAATAACATGTATATTTTTGTTACAGGTAAGATTTGATCGTACTACTACTACAATCACTCCCAAACCAATAAAAGTAAGTGTGCCTATAATAATTAACAATCTATCCAATCACACCACAAGAACCCTTGAGTCAACAACTCGTAGCACCCATCGCGCCATATTCCCCCGGGCAACAACACAGATGACGTGCGCTAATACACACTATCACCCAAACTATAGTCAAAACGCTCGTTCGAAAACTATCCACCGGCGGCATTCCACGTTTTACTCGCGCTCGCGACACGAAAAGCCCATAATGCGGATCCCATACGCGCTTACTCTCAAAGGTAGAAACAATACGACAACGTATAGCCCGTTGATTTAGGAAGTGTCGAAACAAGCATCCCTCGCGAGTGTATCTTGATGCTCGCTTTCAAAGCCTTTTCGCCACGTGGCCCACAATCACTGGTAGAGGGGGAGGCGGAGGGGGGGTGGGGGCCGAGTGATAGAGTCCTCGTCATTGGCCGGTGCGCCGCGAGCCGAGCGTTATCTGTCGCCGGGGTGGAATACCGCGCGCGCGCTTTATTGCCTTCCACTGTATTTCGGGCAATAAACGCCGCTGTCCGGCCGCCGCGCCAGCGGCGAAATGGGCTTCCATAAAATTTAAAGGCTGCGACATAAACGCCGCGACTACGTATATACAGGCGAGCGTGTTGCGGCCTTACCAAGGACGCGCGCGCGCGCGCGACTTTTACGCTGGGCTAATTCTTCTGCTCGGGATGAAAACTTCATTGCGAGAGAGGCGACTGCGCGGTTGGTCCGGTTAAAGTGCTGGCTTCTTAGTTTGGTAAGAGGCTCGACGGTCCCTCGTCGCTTTGACGAGATTTCGTGAAAAGTTTATGGCTGCTGCTGGGGTGTATAGCTGTATGTGGGGCAGGGAGGATTAGGAAAAGTGCACGAGACTGATGAAAGCATCAAGGCTGATGAATAATGGCGTCGAGCGAGTGGCTTTTAATTAGCTGCTCGTTAGGTTGTGATACGTTATCTTGATTTTTTTTTTTACGGGTGCTGTAAGGTGATTAGGTTGGATTGATGATGATTGCTTTGTGGTTTTACAAGATGTAAATATTCGTTTATGATTTATTAAGTGCGTTGAGTTAAGTGAGCATTGTGTTGTATGCGTGAATCAAATTCTTTATGCTTTATTCCGTGTTTGGTGTAATGTTTCAGGAATGCTTTAAAAGCGCATTAATCAAGCCTTGCTACAAAACTTACTTACCTTAGTATATGAAAGTCATTGAAAATACTAATTAAGAGAGTAATGAAAAATAAATCCTCTATAAAATTAAATACTTTTTATAAAAAATCAAATAAAACACCACTTTATACCCAATACTTTAGTCACTAAAATACTTACGCAGTAAAACAATTTCGCAACTAATAATCATTTAGGCTTCCTCACTTTTTCCCCGGCTAGCCGATTTCCTTCTCCATTCAGCAAAATCAAGCGAGCATCTCGGCTCGACAATTACGCCCCGTAAAATCATTTCACGTGTCAATTTCTTTTCGCCTTGCCAAAGTCCGCCATAAACACAGGCTCGCTCGTTAATGACGCGCACATCCGATTGCGCCTCTCCCTGCTCTTTTCGCGCGCAAAAACGCGCGCACGACTGTTGCCATCGGCTGGGATTCAACGCGAACGAGCCAACGAAACTCGCAGCCGAGTTTTATAATTATTGCAGTACTCGTAAAGTAAGAAAGCCCCGTGGAGAGAAGCAGCAATTACAACTGGCAGAAGTCATGTAAAGCGAGAGAGCTCTAGGAGGAAAAAAAAGCGGGCGCTCGAGCGGTCGTGGAAAATGCTTATTAGGCAGGGGAGAGGAGAGAGAGAGAGAGAGAGAGAGCTCCTGTCTAGCGTCTAATGCCATTCGTGAATGAAGTTTTTGCTCGTCGAGAGAGGTACTCGTTTCTGTGTGTATATAGGTGTATGTTATAAAGCTTTAGCTCGTCGTTAGTTTTGCATTTTCTTAAATAAATAAGCGCTAGAGTCGCGTAGAGCGCAAGAGCGTAGCGAGCTAACTACGAAGCTGGCTTTATATTTAGTCAAGTAGCTTCACGAGGCGTATGTATTTTGCATCGGAAATTCGAGCATATTCGGATATTCAAATGTGTATACTGGAGAAAGAGAGATACTAATCTGTTTGAATGTGAAATCCGAATGTGGCGACCAAGCCGGCGCGCGGATGTTTAATTTATCCGGATATCCGCCACACACGCAAATGAGCAAGACACATGCAATATTTTTCTTTTGGTATTAAACTTTTAATCGCTGGCTCAAACTAAACAAATTGAAAATGACATCTCGTATTCGCTTTATTTGTTTTTAAACACACACCGCGATGGCATACCTCGTTTTTGAACTTGGGAGGAAAAACAATTAATTGTGGATCGTGTTGAATTTGTAATGGCAATCTGGAAATATCATTTGTAAATGTCACTATTTCTCTTTCAGAAAAGTGATATATAAAAAAGATAAGTGCACAATCTCGTTTACTTGCGTGCCGATGCAAGCAACCCCATAATTTAACTGTTAGTTCAGTATAACAAATTAATTTTAATATATTTCTTTTCTCATCGCGCGCGTGGTGGCAGTCATTATTTCCAAGTTAACTAATTGTAATTACACGCTGGTGTAGCTTTGCAAAATCCCCGGCAAATTACTTAACGAAAGAATCAACTGCAATTAGCATGGAATTAAAATAAAAAATTCACGCTGAAAATTCAAGCCGAGGCCAGAGCAGAAAGAGAAAAAAAAGAAATTGATACCCGCGTAAACTGCATATATAATTCAAAGCCAAAAAAGCGCTGGAATAAGTTTCCATAAGGCAAAGTAGATCCTCATCGCGCTCGCTTTATTCTCGCCGTGCGGCAGTATCCTTACGAACGAATCAAATCTTAATAAAGGCGCTAATGAGCGAATCCTGCGGGATGGCGAGGCACGCCTCGCACAAAAGGAGCCGAGGAACTTAAGAATAAACTCTCCTCTCTCTCTCTCTCTCTCTCTCTTTCCTTGCATTAAGCCCCAGCGCTGCGGTTTTGCGGCTGCTCTCTCCTCCTTCACCTGCCTCGCTCTGCGGCGCGGAATGCGCCGCGCGCGCCGCGACTGGATATATTCGTCTCACGTTTTCGCAACAATTATAGTTATTATTATGCCCCGGCGCTACTTTTCGCAATTTTATCTCGCTCTCTTTGCGCGGAGGGCAAAGCGCGTAATTATCAGCGCGTTGATTCCGTAAATTTCCGGCGCGCGTGTTGGCTACCAATCTTCAGCGCGCATCTCATTTGAAATTGCAAGTGTCAGTGAAATCATTAAATTTATTTTAAACGGTCGCTGAGAGGAGCAGTGAGGTGGGAGAATGCGTAATTTGCGAGCAAGCGCGTTCATTAAAAAGCGGCCGTGCACACGCAGACCGTGTTGTAACTGTTTGTCGGATATTTTGTTCGTTTTCATTCGGGCTTTCAATGATGTTTTTCGGGGAAATTTATTTACCGTTGTTTATTAATCCGTGCGAGTGTTTGAAATATTAAATACTGTGTTACAAAGTGGATTTATTTCTAAATATTGAAATGGTAGAATTTACGGCAAATAAATGATTTATTTATCGCGTACAATTGTTTGATAAATAATTGAATTTTGTAGATTTTACTTTGAAATTTATATTGTTTAAAGTTCTAAATTGTTTTGAATAATGCATTTTCCGTAGATCCGCACCATTGTACAGTAGATATATACGCTACTATATTCTTAAGTCTAGGAAAACAATATTTTGAAACTGGAAATATCGATTTATTCCTTTACTGAATTTATAGTTGACATCTTTTCATTTCTACTTTATTCTTAAAGTGCTCGCGAGCAATATAAGAAATGGGAAGAAAAATTGAAAAAGAAACCTTTTAGAAAAATGATGGAATCAATAACAGAGAAAAAGAACAATGGAAGAAAGATAAGATGTGGAGGGATAACTAGAGCAGACAAAAAGGTTCATGAAGATCAACGATGCAGAATTGTAAAAGCCAGCGAGATATATAGAAAATAAGAGGATCATTCTGATAATTGGAAAGTAAAGAAAGGAGAGAAGTAAAAGAAATGAAAATCGATTAAAAAATATGTTACTCTAGCATTATTCGCAAACGTATTTTATTTTATTTAAAAAGAAAAAAATATCGTCAATAGAAATTTTAAGTACATAATCAATATTTCATCAAAATAATACTCTTGGTAAAAAAGTATGATCACTTCATAATAATAAACAGTTAATGCATTGGGAAAGTAAGTCATTTGAAAATCTTCGGCTCTTAACGATACACAAAGTCCTTTGTGATGAAAGACATGCGCGCGGTGCCGGACCTAATTAAAAAGTCATCGCTTGGAATTCAAAGCTTATTATCCGCTCGATTTTTTGGCAATAATTCATACTTGTTATGTGCGCGTCGTTTGAAATCGTTTTACTCTCGATCGTCGCCACGCGTAAAAAGTTCGAGCGCCTTTGATATATACTTCCAGTGCAGTTAGAACACGATCTCTTGGAGAGAATTGCGCTCGCAATTACTTTTTAAAAAACGTTATTTATGTTTTAATTATTTATTTACAAAAATAACTTTTGCTGTATAATAATTTATAGCTTCAGGTGCTACGGTAATGTTTTATTTGTTGTGGCAACTTTTTCTGCATTTAATTACAGTCGATATGCAATGTTATTTTATTTTTGATAGGTATACATTTATATATTGGTTTAGTAACAATATAATACTGGTATTATTATCGTATTTTGATGTTTTGAATTACAAGCTAAAAGGCCATTAATATTGGCAAAGAGGAAAGCAAATATATAATTAACTGTCATTCGGTTGAAGATAAATAATTTTAAACAATCCTAATGTGCTTCTTCCTTTAACAAATTGAAACTAATTATTAGATAGACGTGCTACTTTGTATATTCAAAATAGAAATTGTAATTCCTTTGCAAAGTAAATAAATTTTACAAAAATTTGTATTAAAAATACCAACTGCAAAATGTTCCGTTTTACATTGACATTACTTCTTGCGAAAGCTCATTCCGCCCTGGAGAAATCAAAAGTTACGTATCTATTTACGTAAAAAGCCGAAAAGCCTTAATTTAAAATTGAAACAAAGCCAGCCGGCATTCCGCGAACGAGTTCCCCGAAATCTCAGCGAGAAAGAAAGAGAAAGAAAGAGAAAGAGCTCCAGCTATATACACCGAATTGCAAAGTATCATTGCCTCATTGCGGAGCGCGCCGGTATACACATCGGCCCTGCAGTCCAGACAAGAAAGAAAGAGAAAGAAAGAAAGAAACCGCGCCACGCCAAAGGCGAACCCGATCCAGAAAACCAGACCCCGACCAAACCAGTCCTTCTCGCGGGTGGTATAGGGCATCGAAGAGAGGAAGAAGAAGAGGGGGGAGGAGGGGGCCAGGGGAGGGGGAGAGCTGACCCATGACCCGAGAACCAGGCCAGCGGCTTTCTCACGTAACAGTTACGACACTTACTGCACAGCACAAGGGCTCGAGAGTTCTTGATCCGTGTTAATAGTCTCCGGCCAACGACGGCGCAGCCGAGGCGCGGCAAAAATTGCCTTCTCGGTTACACGCGCTCAGGCGGCAGTAGTTTCAGCGCAGGGAGCGCATTCTTCTTCACGCGGTGGCGGTGCCCCCGCACCCTTCCTGCGCGTTTTTACGCTCGGCGAGAGGGTTATTGGAAAAGCGTTAGCTGGCTGCTTTCTGAAGAACAGTATATTTTTTTTATTGGTTTTTATTTTCGAATGTGTATTTATTTGCGTTTTGGCGATCTCGGGGTGCTGCATTTTTAATTAGGCAGTTCTTCGTGTGTGTGTGTGAGAATGAAACAAATAAGATTTATAAAACTATTTGTTATTATTTTTGTAAGAAATGATAAATTAAAAATGGATTTTTCAGTAACAGCAATTCAATGCCGTTGAGAGCAATCAAATGAAACTTGCATTTTCCAATTTTTGAAGAGCTCCGGCCAGAAATAGCCAGGCAATAACGATCGAGCTCTCGCGACTAAAAATCTCGGAAAGCCAATGGGCGGCCATTAGGTGCATCTGCATCGTCGTCTAAATAAAAGCGGCGCGCATTCGGCGCGAGCGAGGCGGAGAAAAGAGAAAAGAATCACGGCGATTCAAACAGTAGCTAAATTTTATCTCGCGCGCCGGTCAGAGGGGCGGTGCCCTCCGGGGGGCGAGGTATCCTCGAATTCCTCCCAAGATCGTATAAAAATCTCGTTACTTCGGGAACATTAACCGGCCGGAAGAGCCTTTTATGCCCTAAATCCCCTATCGGCTTCCTGCGCTACCGGCGCACTTACTTCCGTTACATCGCTCGCGAGCGCAGCTCGCCTTTCTTCTCCTCTCTGCACCTACGCAGCGTTCACGTGTCCCTGTGTGTGCGTGAGCGCATGTGCATTATCCGAAGCTGCTCTTTGTCTCTCTCTTTTTCTGCGCGATGTGAAAAAGAAGTCGGCGAGATTGCGAGGATGAAACGCCGCGGCAAGAAGCAGCTCGTTCTTGGGATATTAGAAAGCACAATTATGTAAATTATTGTTTTTGATGGAGGAGTTTTAGGGTTTTTTGGTATTGATTGTTTTAGTTTGGAGTTTGGAATGATTTTATTTTATTTGGTTGGAGTATGGTTAATTAGCAATGTTTTGAAAATTTTATTAATATAAATTGTATGAAAAGGGTCACACTGTACCATACGTGGGCCAAACTGTTTAAAAACTATTAAAACACTTTAAATATTCATATAAGTTAAAAGTAAGAAGGAAGAGAATCCCAAAACAATAATTTTTTTTTCACCCCTATTTGTGGATACAATACGACTATAAGAAATTATTAGGATGTTTCAGAATCGTTGTGTAACCGATAGCGATAATATAAAACAGAACCTTTAACCTCAGTTGATTTATTAGTCAAAGCTCAGTACAGAAATTTGAAAACCGCACCGTTGATCATGAAACGACGTGCTAGAGTTCACGTAATCACATACTCAAATATAAGTAGTAACACCCGAGGCTAGACAGACCCGCTTTAGTATATCAACAACATTTTTTTCGTTGCCTTTTCCAAAACAGCAACGAACAATAACTTTTCCATTTTAAAATTCTCTATCCCCCAGAAAAATAATCCTTCATGAATAATCCAAAAATATCACATTCCACAACACGGATGCGGGCATTAGAGTAAAATATCGCGCGCGCTCGGAAAACTAAGAGTCCCATTTAGAAGCGGCACAATTCCCGCACTCAGGCGCGAAAACCATCGCATAAATAACGAGCTGCCGAAAACCGCGAGAGACATTACGGGCCAAAGCCACTGGAAAGAATCTTCACGCGTATACACACAGAGAGAGAGAGAGAGAGAGAGAGAGAGACACACAGTCTCGCATGATCGTTGAATTATCGACGGCCGCGTGCGCGGGAGGACCGCGCCGCATGCGCATAAATATGTATGGGCAGCAGAGCACGGGCAAGTATTCCGGATTGCGGAATCCGAGCTTCTCTTCGCTTTATAACCGCGGCGTTCGTGCGCATTTCTGAGTGCGCGCGCGCGCGCGGCAATCCCCCGTTCGAAGGGCCGCTTATGCGCACGCTACGACGCGGAACTGCCTCGTTTTGAGCCTTACCGTATAAAGCCTTGGGGCTTGTCTAGCTAGCTATTCAATTTGCTTGCTTAGGAGTGGGACGGGCTATGCTTTAGTGGCTCGGTGTGGTGTCTGCCTGATGCTGTGTGCTCAATGCTGTGACAAGGAAACAATTGTTGGGATTATAAATCAGAAGGGGCGCGCTGTTTCGTTATTGCGTTCAATAAAATAAATGACATTCCGTTGATAGAGTTTGGATCGATTTTAATTGTTTGGATTAAATATTTCAGATTAGAATTTTTTTGAAATATTGGTGCTCATAGGAACACAGTTGATAAAAGAGATAAGCTTACAATACGGTAAAATAAACTATGTTGCCTTTAAAAATATATGACGTTTGAACTTTGAAAAGTATATATTTGGATAATGTCAGATATGTTTGCTGGGATAGCATGACCGTACGATCAGATAAAAGTAGCTCAATTTCGCAGTCCTATTTCTATAACTTCAATCGGCTGATCTTGAAAAATACTCGAAAGTTAAAATTAAAAATTTTCTATTTCAGAATACGTTAAAACTATCGAGTGGCTGCGGAAAGAAATTGAAAATTATTGCTCGGCAAACAATGGAAAAGATATTTTCCGCATAAATATTTAATAAAAGCGAAGTAACGGCCCTCGCCTAATACACATTTTATACAATATTTGAATCCGAACAATGCACGCGTGTCAGAGCCTAGTTAATCACCCTCTCCCGCAGCAGCAGCAGTTCTCTTTCGGTTTTCAAAGCACACACGCTAGCGCACACACAGCCTCGAATAGATCGAGTTACAGGAAGAAAGAGACTCGGTAGCTTTCGTGTTTTCGCCCACTTGTCTTCCATTCCAGCTCTGAAATATATTACCGGCCCGTTTTACGTACGTGCATTCGAACCTGCATTTACGAGAGAGAGAGAGAAAGAGAGAAGTAGAGAGAGAGAGGGAGATAGAGACTCGCGCATGCGCGCACGCGCGTAAATTTTTGCACTTATACGAGGAGCTTTGCGCGTATTTGCATTTTTGCCGTCCCTTTTTTCGCGCCAGATGATTAATATCGCTGGAGAGGCGCTCGGGATACTTAGCTTTGAGCTGGCGCGCGAAAGAGCCCCTGCTACTACGACTTTTTTTCTCATCAGCGCGCGGCACGCGTTCTTTGCTCTTATACTCTTTCCCTCTCTCTCTCTCTCTTTTGCTCCCTCTATTTCTCTGCCGATGCTCGACGCGCTCGCTTCTACATCTCGCCTGAGCTTTTTTCACTTTCGCCGGGCGCGCACTAGCTTCAGGCACGAGCGTGTCGGCGAATTATTTTTTCGGGCACTCTCGTTTTTAGGCTGCCGCGCTCAAAGTAATCACACCTTTTTATTTGACGCCGGGAATTACAGTTTTACGTCTCCTCCTGAAATGTGCATTCAGTTTTTAATTACGCGTAGCTCTTTTTTCCCGACGTTTATAGTTGTCAAAGCCAACAGTTTTCGACATAATTACTTTTTTTGCTTTAACCTTTATTAGTTTTACAAACAATTTGATGATCCTAAATTAAACTTGATAATAAAATAATTCAACGCCCAATTTATTCAAAATTGCACAAATTTCATACACCCATTTTGTGATTAAATTTACATTCAGCACAGCGTTCCCCCTGCAAAGCCCGATTTCAAAGCTCCTCAATTTCGCCTCCTGACGTAAACATGAGTTTTTCTCGCAAATTTTTCTTGCACTCGCAATATAAGCCAGATCAGCCGTTCTGAATCATAAATAAACTTATTGCACTTGGCGGCTGTTCGCTAGTTAGCATAGAAACGACGGATATCGAGATTCGCGGCATGCGATGGGGGAGGGACCGTCGATGGGTCGCGTGATGACGTACCGTGGGGAATACGTTTTCTCCTGCAGCGAGGCTTTCTTTTCTTACTTTTTTTTCGAAAGGAGTATAACTTGATTGGACGCTGCTTACGTTTTTTCTTTTGCTTTTTTCAGTCGCAATTTTATACGAATCAACGAGCGCGCCGTCATTTGCATGCCTCAATTGCTTTATTATCGTATTTGCATTAGCAGTAAAAGGGGAGCGTTTATAGGTACTCTTTTTTTAGGATAGAAAGCTTAGAGGAGGTGAGTCGGGGTTAAAAAAACAAATATTTATTCTTGATTTTTTTTGAAAATTTAAATTGTTTTATTTGTACACGTGATTGTGAAAATATTTGCAGTTAATAAAAACTTTAACGTTTAAATTATTTACGCACAGAGTACCTGTAAATATTATTTATTTTACTTTCAACTAGTGTACTGTGGCAAATATTATAAAAAAAAAACGTTGCAAAAACTCAAATAAATTTTTCAGTTTCTCATTCCCATCACCAATATATAAAAGAAACGTTACAAATGTACCAACAAAACCTTTTATCTCCCCTCACCCGTAAAGCATCCAAACATCAAAATATCTCTCTTAAATCACTACCATCGCACGGCCATTTTCATCCTGCCCCTCTCACCTCCTATACCGCTGATTAATCCAACGATTTATCGCCTCCCGGAATCAGCGCAGAAAATACGAAGTGTCGCGCCCGAGCGTGGAAAGGACTCGGGCGTAAAACGCTCGCGCGTGCGCGCACTCTCCAACCTCGCCCGGGCGCTAACGACGCTTATTACACCTACACCTCGCCTTTCGTTTGTCTCATTAATTATTTCGCTCGCCCAGCAAAGCTCTCTCTCTCTCTGCACACGCGTCCCCCCCTCCGACGCAGCACTGCATTGTGTGTCACGCGCCGACAAATCATGCGCGAGCTGCGAGATTTATGCGCGCGTGCGGTGCGGGAGAGCGAACATAATGGGATGCTGCGAGTGAGAGTGCCTAACTAACTTTTCCGAGCTCTGATGGCGCGCGACCTCTGATGTGCGGGCGCACAATGGCGAATGAACGGAGCGGCTGTTGCGGTTAGGTGAATAAAGTATTAATAAATATGGGCGGGATTCACGGGGGAACGGTCTGCTGAAATTTTGCTGTTTGAGGCGTGTGAAAAATAAGTTTGTTAATGAGAATGTGAATTATTTATTTGCTTGCGGCTCTGTGATATTGTTGTTGGAATTGTTTTCGTCGGTTGAGTTTGTTTCTGCGGGAGGCAGGAGTGTGTGCTAGGAATAAATGGGTGTCTGTATATTTTATTGGCCCGACTAGACCTGGTTATTTTCTATTCCATTTTGTGTAAGTGCTATTTTTATTTTTGTTTGCTAGTGCAATTTGTACAACTTTTTATTAGTTAAATTTAACATTGATTTTTGCTCTATTGAAACTCCAAGAGGACTGTTTCCTGCGTGGGTGCACAGATTTCCTAAAAATTTGCCCGTCTTCTCCGTGAATCATTGAACCTGACGCTCCTTATCCCACTCATTTTCATCGTTGTCCGCTTTCCTTTATTGCTTTTGCAAGAGAAGTAAGAACAATCAGGAACTGCTGAGAGACCGGAAATTACAAGCGATCATTCCGTAATTATTTATTTAATCATTTGGACGATTTTTGTAACTTTTCAGTGCATTTGCAATGTTATGAAAAAAGTTGAGTCAAAAATAAATAAATAAAAAATAATTGATATCTGAACAACAGAAATGTGATGCTTATGAATGTATCAATAATATAAATATTCAAAATTATTTTTTCAATACAAGACATATAAATTGAAAATTATAAGTACTGACCGTTCAATTTCTACAACTCCATTTTAATATTAATGAAACTATTTGTTTTAATAAAAAGGCTTTTTCTGTATAAATTATATTTAGTATAATACATGAAAAGAATAAAAATTTTATAAGCTATTAATTTCGTTTAAATTCATTGAGAACAACATTCAAATAATTCAACTGTATAATAATTGTTAAAATTAAAAATTAGATTTATGCTTCTAAAATTACGAGATTGAATCCACAATTTAACGTAGAACGAAACTTATCAAGCACAATCACCGTCAACGCATTTAAACATACGATAAAAACGAGCGCCCAGCTTTTAAACCGAGCGTGTCATCAATAATTTCCCCGCCACTACATATCGCGTTACGCGCTCTCGTACACACAAGTAAACGCTTAATTTATTACCCTGGCTAATCCGGATTTCAAGCGTGACATTTTCAAAGGCTCTTAATTTACTCGACTTCGACTGCTCCTCTGCGAGAGCGCGCTCCCCGTTAAAAATGCATTTTTCATTTCGCGCGGAAATACAGCCGAAAACAAATTTCGCTTCGTGCTCTCGGCTCTCCCTCTCGTCAATTACTCTACGGCGACTAAGGCCGAGTCCACAATTACCTTGATTACAAGTAAATTAACTAATTACCTATTACACAACTCGCTGGAGTCTCTCTTTTTCTTGTATCTCGAGCCCGTCCGTCCGTCCAAAGGGCAATAAAACAACTATTTATTCACGCGTGAAGTCGGCCCTTCGCTCGCTCGCTGGCTGGCTCTCTGCTACGTTTCACCTGCACGGACGCTCGAATAAAACTTGAGCCATGAAACGAGTCGACGGAAAGCGATTCTAAACGTCAAGGACAAAGGAAGAGGAAGAGAGAACGAGAGAGGGAGAAAATTAGAGCGTGTAATGGGAAGGGTTGAGTGCGGAAAAGAGACAAAAGGGCTTGTCAAAATTTCATTATTAAGTAGGTGCATTTTGAGAGCCGCTTTCATTTCGCTGTAAAGCTTCAGATTGAATTTGCTAAGCTATGTGTTTTTAAAATTTAATCCAAGCCAGCAGAAATTATTTCCCATTTTTTAAAGAATTAGTCGTTTTAAATATTTAATAGCTCGTCTAGACGCCAGGCCGAGATAGGAGTTATACCCAATTAACTTCTCGCTGTTTTTTTCCTCGTGGCTCATAGCGCACTCGGAGGAAGTAGCAAATAATTAAACTGCTCACGAGTGCAATGGAATGAATCGGCCATTCTCGGCAGTCAAAGCCGGCGAAAAGCTCGCGAAGATTAAAAATCAAGCATAACGAAAGGAGTAGGCAAACAGGGAGCGAAAAACAGAGTGAAAAAGGCTATAAGTATCAGCTGTGTAAACGCGGACCCGAGAGAATTCGGCAGCCGCTGGAGTCGCGCTGCTAACTCGCAGCTCGCTCGATGAGATTATTTTGCGACAGAGAGAGAGAGAGACAGATAGAAAGAGAGAGGGAGAGAGCGAAACGTCGCTCGCGCGCCTCGTCGGCCAGACAAACGGAATTCAATCTAATTATCCGTAATGCGCGCCGGAACTCGGAAACGAGGACCTGTCCCATCGCTCGCGCTCGCGTTATTCATTTGTTTGTGTTCTCTCTCTTCATTCCAGAGCTGCTACCGCTCGCTCTATATCTCTTCCACTGCCGTCGCCTGTTTGTTTTCCGCTCTCTCTCTCTCTCTCTCTCTCGGCTCTCTTTTTCAGTATCTCATTATATTTCTTGCCGGCCATCTCTCCTTCGCCGCGAACAAGTTTTCCCTTCTAGTCTGATGAGTGTGCTCTCGCGTTAATCCGGGCCCGCGCGCCTCGCCTTTGTCTTTTTCGCTTTCCTGCGCGCCTTCGATGAATCCTGAAGTCTTGAAAGTTTGCACGCTCTCTGCCACCGTCTCCAGGCCGCGCGCGTGTCTCTTTGCTCCCGAGACGCGCTGTCCGTGGCGATGCGGTCGGCGCGGAGCGAAACTTTCCTGGCGCCGGATCGTTTTGACCAGGGGACAGCTTATGCCGGGCGCGAGCTCTTTTTCTCCGAGCAACGAATTGCGTTCTGCTGTTTGCTGTATGCGCCGTCGCTGTGTTTGCGGGGGCCGCGGCTTTTTGCGACCGAGCCTCGAGATGGTTTAGAGGTGGGGGGACTGTTTGCAAGTGGACGCGGTGTAAAGAACCGTGGGCGTGGCTCGTTATGTGCCGGACAAATTTTTAAGTACTTTGCTGATTTAAGGACACCTTGGGTGTTTGGGTTGTAGAGGTTGCTTTTGCGAGGGTTCTAGATACGTTGGTGTTGGGTATTTTGGGTTCGTGATGGAATAATGTTATAATTGCAAGATATGAATGAGAAGGTGAAACTAAGTTCTGGAATTTGAGAGAAAGACAACGACTAAGCAATAACAGTAAATTCTTAAGAATCAATATAGGGTAATTGCTCACATCTCATTTATAACCAGTAAAGTGAAAAATATTACTGAATCTGAGAAATAAAAAATCCTGATCACACGCCATAAGTCGAATTTATAATGTAGCTTACCAAATTTGGCACAGAAATTTAGCACTTCGTTTTCAGAGTCGGAGATTTTAAGCTCGTGGAGTAATATTAACTTTGGCATCAAATTATTTACATTGGTAAGAAAAACAAGATGAAAACGAGGTCAGTAGTCAATCAAAGAAAACGGAAATTCTAAATTTGCAAAGAATGAATTATAAAATTACATTGAAACGTAATTATAGCTATGCATCTTTTTGAAAGAATTATTAAAAAATTTTAGTCAAATAGAATAGAAAAATTCTAGGTTAGAAACACCGGTTCCCTCATTAAGTAGTTATAATTTTGAAAGATATAAGATAATTTCAATACTATTATGATTGTAAAAACCATACTAATCTATTACCCTTAATTGAATAACATAATCCGCAACATGCAATAAATCACAATTACAAAACCGCCGTCTCGAGAATCTATTGTAATAAATGTTAAATTCTTATGCGTCACTCGGCATCGGTTTCATAAATAGAATTTCCTTTTTTCCAATCAGCAATTAAAAGTTTCCGCTCAAGAAAGTTAATTTTTCCTCCTTACCTACCTCTATCTCATATCGACTTTCGAAATTGCGCGCTCTCCTAATTGGAGCTACGAGTGCGCGGTCTGGTCTGGCGAAAGAAAAAATGTAGAGGAAAATATTCAAGTCCAACATTCTCATTATCGACTCCTCATCTTTCGGTTTTTCCGACAGCGAAACCCTCTTGGGGAGGGCTGGCGAACAAAAACGGAAGGTAGTATACCCCCTTCCAATCGTAGAAAATGGCCATGGCCAAAGAGTCTACTGGTTGTATAGCAGCAGTAGCTGAAATATAGGTCAACAAATAATGTACATATATAAATTCGCGGTTCTTGCACCCTATCGAGAAGGTCAGACATGGAGAGTTCCAGTTCCTTCTCGAATACGGATATTTCCTTGGACTCTTTACAGGTCGAGATCTTTCCATCAAATACTTTTATATTTCTATACTCGTTGAGCTTTTACTATCAATTTAATTCTCTACAATACAATCGGCAATAAAAACAAAACATTTAAAAAAATCAGCACTCACACGACACCTCTAACAAACGACTCATTAATAAACAACCAGCTCTCCCGGCGTCCACATACATCCACTCCTACTAAATTCTTCACCGATAAAACCACCCGCACCTCGGCCAACGCGCCGCGTTCAAACGCACAGCAACGGATTCCGCTCCCAAGCCTCATGAATGAACGAAAGAGCGCGCGCGGCCCGTCTCAAAGTAACGAAAGCCCTCGCCTCGATATACCCTTCCTCTCCATCTCATTCGGGGCGCACAGTAGTGCCGTGCATCAAGCGGGAAATCCGCCGAACTAGAAGAAGCCCAAGAGCAAGGGAGGGAAGGCTCTGGGCTCCTTCAGCGCGCTGCCGCGAAAAGATCGATCCTCTCGCGAAATTCCCGAGAGCGAGCTTCCCCTCCTGCGTACTTATGCAGCCAAGGTGTATATATAGGTAGCGGGCGTTTAGGCGCAGCGAGCTCGCGGGAGGACGACCGAATTTATGGGGCATAAATTCGCCCTGACGCGAACGCGCGCGAGCGCCCAGGTTTTACGTCGCGAGCGCGCTGGGGAGGAGCTGCGCAGGTGAGGGAATTCTAGACGAAATCGCGTTGAATTCTCTCTACGCCGAGGGCTAGCTGCTGGATTGTACTTTGGGCTGATTGCTACGGTTTAGTTTTTTGGGCTGCGGAGGATACTTTTGGCTGAGATTGAACTTTGCTCGAGTGCTGGTAACTAGTGGTCTGCAGCTTGCTTATTTTCGTTTCTTGTTCGTTTTAAAGAAATGTTTTTATCAGTGATTATTTTTGGTTGGATGAATTTTGAGAGGATTATTTTTCATTTGTTGTGTCTTATATTATGAATAAATTCGTATTACTTTTAGGAAATATTCTGAAAGTGGTATAATGTATGTTATAACAAGTTTTACATACGTGGGACAGGTATACGTTTGGAGCTTAAAGAAACATAAATTTGAAGAAATATTACTGCTATAACTTTTACAAAAGTGGAGAAAATTAATGATGAAATTTTCACCCTTTAACCACCAGTTTTATGAAAAAAGCATTAAAAACGAGTCTTTTCATAAGCAAATGAGGAGTCATAACCAAAGTTCATTTTGAAAATAACTGTTCTAGAGCTGGAAAATTTTTTTAAAAAATTACTATTTTTAATAGAAATTATAGAGAATTTATTTTTAATTTACGTATTACCGGATTCTTAACAAAAGAGATATTTTAAACTATATTCTAAAAGAAAAAACAATATTATTAAATTTAATTTAATAACAAAGATTATTAAATTTAATTTGCTTATGTAGGTAACATAATTTTTAATCAAATAAATCAAATTTGATTTGTGGTTTTCTAATGATAAATTTCAAATAAACAATTTATTGAAAAATTTATTGAAAAATATAAAAAATTAAATAAATTATAAATCAAGTTTGATTTGTAAATCAGTCGGTATTTAATTAGAAAATCAAATTACTTTTGATTTAATTGACAAATCAAATTTGATATAAAGATTAAGTGAGTCATAAATAAAATTTGATTTGTGAATTCAAACCTAAATAAACAAGAAGATAAATTTGATGATCTTAATTATTGGTAATTTAAATTGATTTATATATTCGCATCCCTATATGCCTCTGACATTTCTACGAATAACTACTGCAATAATTCTTCATCCCTTATTTATAATAAATCTCCAATCACCCTCCAAAGTAAACGCCGTTATCCGTACACATCACTTCCCCAACATCCCTTCATATCTCACTTAAATCTCCCCTCCCCTCTCCCCCTCCAAAAAATAAACGTCATCACACTCAACGAATTATTCCCGACCAATAACTCCACGCTCGTACACCTATACATCCCCGCGAAACCTCCTGCTCCGACGGCTCGCCTAGCGCAATTTCCCGCTCTATTTAATGCAGAAGAGAGATTTACAAGGGATTTGCCGCGCGTTTCCGCGAAGGACGACGGATCCTCTCTCGTTCTCCTACCGATCGCGCAATAGCGAGCGAGAAAAAAAAGAGAGGAGAGGAAGAAGCGCAGCACCAGCGCGCTCACGGCGAGAGAAAGAGAGAGAGAGGAGAGAAAGATATAGAGAGCGACGTTAAGTGCTTCCGTTGGCGGCGGCGGCGGCGAGGGACTTACGGTAATCGCGTTTAGCGATGACGCGTACCGGCTGCCTCCAGAGAGAGCGGAGGCGTCGTCGTCATAATATCTCTCGCGCATATTTTCCTCCTCTCGCGCGCTCTTTTGGTTTATTCGGACGCGCTCCTTTTACTTTTAGCGTATAGAAAATTCTCCCGCTCTCTCTCTCTTCTCTTTCTCTCTTGCTATAAATGCATTTGCGCGTGGCGGTGCGCGCTAGTGGAAGTCTTCTTCCGCGAATCAGTAGGTTATATGGGAGGAAGTCGCGGCCGGTAGAGAGGCGTTTCTTTTGATAAATGTACACACGCGCTGCTGTGCGTCTTTATGCGAGCGCGGAGCTGCGCCTTTGAGCTCGGCGACGTTGCGTAATGGTTCGCCAGAATCCATGTGCGGTTTGAAAAATTTTGATTAATTGTCGGCTTATTTGTGGGTTTTATGGCTCGAGATAAGAGGCCGGCTGTGCTTTGAGCTCGGGAGTTTTTTAATTTTCTACTTTTTATAAATTTTTCATAAATTTTCATAAAGAAGCGCTCGTAGCTCGGGAGTGGCTGTAGTTTGAAACTTTTCTTATTACGACGTTACAGTATTAAATTCTTTGAAATATTAGAATTCCATAATTCAGTAAGGGGTTTACCTGGAAAGTGCCCCTAATTTTCGAAAGAAAAATTACAAATCATAAGAAATATTTAAATCGATAAGCATAAATTTATCCAAAGATTAATAATGATTAAATTTAAAAAAAATAATAAATTTCCTCCAAGCGCAGCCCGATATTAAAAAGCCGTCGAGAAATATAATGGAAGAAACGCAAATACTGAAGCGCGATTTAATGCGGTAAAAATTTTTCAGTCGGCGCACCGCGGACCTGAGTTATTCAGCACTTAAGTGATATTGGATTTGACGCTTTGTAAGCTGAAGAGGAAGCCCCTTCGTCGTCTTTGCGCGCGCTCTCGCTGCGGGCGCGGGAGCGGAGAATTTTCTTTATCGACAATATCGAGTGCTCTAAATGGAAGGTTGACAGTGAAATACACTATCGATAATCTATAAATAATAACGCAAAATCCATTTACGTCCGGCATTTCAATAATGACTTCTATTATATTGTGCCGATATTATAAAAGTATCCAATAATCAATGCGAGCTCAAAATCATTTTAGTAATGAAGTAGTACAATTAATGTAATTATGAATATTTTTTCATTTTTACTACGATCAATGTTTAAAATTTTTCATGAAAAATGTAAGGCTATCTTTTTACTAGAAAGACAAGAAATTGTAACGTATCTGAAAATGACTGTCATGCTCGTGAAGTTTCATTCTTTTTAAAACAACGTTTTTCAAAAATCCCACCACTTTTCTCCACTTTAAAACTCTCTTCGAATTACCGTCACTTAAATCGCCCAGAAAAAGAGACAGAAAGTAAAAGCACCCTCGTATAAGTATAATAATCCTCCAGCGATTTTTCATGTTTCGCGTACCTCTTTCTCTTTCTCACATTTGCACAAACAAAACGAAAGAGTAAAAAAATAGAGGATTGCAAAAAGAGGCTAAACTGCGAGAGCAAGAGAGAGTGAGGGAGTATAAAGGGAAGCATCCTCGGGAGTTTTCGTCCATGGCAGGTCTTCCTAAATCATTCTGCTCGCGCGACTCTCTTTTGCGAAAATATCCCGAGAATTCGGAAGTAAGCGCGTCGCGTTGTTATATAGCGCGGCGAGCGCAAGCGCGTATATACGCCTACGTGAAATGTCCCAAATAATCTCGAATTCGACGGGACAAGTGGGCGTGGGACCTGGCCCAAGTCCAGTGGTACTTTCGCCCCTCTTTCCCGCTCTATCTGCACCGATGAAAAGTGTCCTCTCTCTCTCTCTCTCTCTCTCTCTCTCTCTCTCTCTCTCAGACTCTACTCTGTACCCCTTATATTCGCCCTGCGATTTTCTTCCTCCAACTCTGTCCTCCTCTTACTCACTTTTTTCGCCTCCGTCCTTTCCACCGCCACATACAGCTCGGAATTTCGAGTCAGCTCCGCCAACCAAGCCCAGAAGCAGCAGCTTCACAGCACAATAAATAAGTTTACATGCCCGCTTTAAAGGCTATACTATTGCCCTTCCGTGCTGGCCTGGCCATTCGGCTATTTTCCATTTGCCCTGCCGGACATGGGACAGCGTAAGGGCTGGACTGCATACTGGAGCTTGTAACGTACATTGTGAAGATTCGACCTCCTCGCGGTTAACTGAATTGACGCGACAAAGTTCGCTGGTAACAACTGGTAAATCTTTGATTTATAAACTACATATTTCAAAATTTTAAGACAAATTTCATTTTGTCATTATTGAAGATATACGAAAATTGTTTCATAAGTATGGAATTACAAAGTGGTTTAGAAAAACAGTTAATTTATTTAAATTTTGAAGAAGTTTTAATTTAAGTTTATATTAAAAATACAGGATATTCAATATTTTATTCTACAACAAAGAAAACTTTTTAATAAATTTCCATATTTTCTTATTAATAGATTATTGCTGGCACTCTTTTTCAATATCAGTAGGCAATACATCATGCAATAAATTCTTAAAATCTTTGAGAGGACAGAATTTAGAGCATCCATTAATCGTCAGCGTTTCGACTTCAGCTGGAACTCCTTTGTAGTATACCACCTTCAAATATAAGATGTAAAATTATTAATCATTTTTATTTAACAACTTCCAAAAGGCTTTTTAATAATACACCTTAAAAAACTCAAAGAATACGAAAATATTTTATAATTAAAAGATATTTTCAAAATAATTTAAATGGTCAACCGAAATTTGTCTTACAAAATATTCATACCTTAACAAAATGTTCTTGTTCTTTTTCCCATAATTCAAAGATAACAGCACTTGAGTATTCTGGTATAATTGGTTTCATTGTGTTCAATGCCGATAAAACTGAAGCTACGGTTACTCCATGTGCGCTGTATAGAGAGATTTTAGGCACTTTATTGTCTTGAATGATATTTGTTGTATCGTTAACGAATTTCCCCAGAATCATACCTTAAAATAAAATATATTTATTTATTTTTTTTTACGTTTAGATATTCTGTTTAATTTTTTACAAATATTCTTCATTTTTAGTAAATTATGCATAAAACAAAAAACCTCCGTTTAATTTTTGCAGTTTTGTGTTGTAATTGTAAGTTTTATAATCAAATAAAACAGCATCCCTCATATGTCCACCAGGAAAATAAAATCTTGTCCATTCTGGAAGAGTCAAATTAAAACTATTTTCTGCTGTTAAAATATTAAATAGGTTCGAAACTTGACTTGATGTAGTTATATCTAATCCAGTGTGTCTTGAAAGTTGAGTCATGAAATGTCGAAACTGTGAAAGCTCTGCTTTGTATTCTGTAGAATTTTTTACCTTTTCAAGTTCTGCCTTGTACCTATAGGATAAATATAAATATTATCACTTTGAGAACAATTAATTTAAAAGTCAATGTAAAATTGTAATATACAAACGCTGGACACTCTATTGAAAACAGAAGAGAATCATTTTCAACTGGAAAGTAAGTTATGGGTATGGGTTGCCAGTTCAGGTGGGACTTCCACCGTTGTTGTCTCTTAGGAGGGTAAAGAGAAGCCAAAACCAAAAGTAAACTCATTTTCGTCCTATCATAATCGGTACTACGGGCCAGAACATCACCAGGAAAATAAAAGTCTCCGAGTGTGCCATTGTAACGATTTCGCAAGAATTGTCCTAATTCATATTCTTGATCTTTGCCTAACTAAACAAATATAAAAAAAATTTCCAATAAAAGTATCGGTGTATACAAATATACCAAAGTTTTGATCATGAATAAAAACATTATATATTTACATTACTTAGTCCTCCGTATCCAACAGGAAAAAAATCGTGATTTGAATGAGGATCCCTTGGATAAGTTGAGTTTCGTTCTGGAGCACAATCGCCATGTCTGAAGATCTTCGAATTTTATTTTTAATGTTTTTTCGATTATTGATTTTATTATATGTAATACTAACAAATAAGTAATTAATTAATAGTTACCACACTGAGTGATTTTAGTTTATAATAATCTGCTTTTGTAAAACTTAAACTCATACATATCCATACAGCCAATAATTGTATCGAATAAGATTTTTTTAACATTGTTGTTATGGATTTGTTTAAGATAGTTAGAAGAGTGATGCAGTCAACTGTATCAAAAAACAATAACCAAATATTCTAAATTAATAAGCATATATTTATGATAAATGAAGAATCAATTTATAAAATCATTGAAAACTTTGTTGCGCGACAGTTACATGTTTATTTTTAGAAGTATCAATATAACCTCCTAAGCAAATGGATCGCCTTTGAAAAAGAAACTAATCAAAGTTATTAAAAATATCGTGAGTTGTCTATAGTTATATTTTCTCTTATCGTAATTTCTGCTTGATGCGGGAAGAATCATGCTTAAACTGATATTTTTCTAAAATAAAAATTCTATTTCAAATTTGTTATGTGTATCAAATAATATAATAAGGAAAGATTTGCCTTTCTTATCAAGCACTGAACGTAACCGCGGTTTTTTCCTTGACAGTGAGTTAATGGTATTCTAAGAAATAAAAATAAAAAAATAAAATGGAATTTCGTTAATTTTGTAATTAAAAGACTATTATTTTAAGATTGTTAGAATTTCTATTTTTATTGCATTTAAATCTATAAAAAATAAAGTGTTATTGACCGGTTAAAATGTTTCTTTTTTATTTTCACGAAAATTTTATTTTAGGTTAAAATTTACAAATTTTTTTCAACAGCACACAGTGATAATATTTTTAACATTTCCTAAATGTTATAATTAAAAATAAGTACTAGATTACTTACTAGATTATTCAAAAAGTTTGACACTCAGAAAAATTCTAAAACTAGATGGTGCGCCAAGCACAGTCAGAACAAGACTGTTGTATTTATCGTCAGCGACAGAAAAAGAAACGGTCTACGCATGCGCAGATCGACAATCAATATACGATCGAATACGCCTTTAGATGAACGTGCCTATTCTGACGTATGCTTCTGCGGCAAGATTTTATGATTCACTCTTAAAATATACTATAAGCTGCCTCTAATGAACATGTATCATTTCAAATGACTTTTTTTTTAAGAATGCGTGCTTAAAATAAAATAAAATAAATCATTAATTTTTTTGTTTGTTTAACATTTTTTTAAAAAACTAAAATATGTATAGATGGCATATCAATGCTTTAGAAAAATATAAAACAATTGCATTTTAATATCGAAAATTGTAATTTTTCTTCATATAAAATATTTTTTTTTATTAAAAAAAAAAAAAAAAAAAGATGGGTAAGATGATGATAAGTTAATGTTTTGTTTTATCATTATCTTATGTTTCTTATGTTTGTTTTTCCTTAGTTAGAAAGATGACGTTAATATATGTAAAATATGAAGCATATAAATTTTATCAAATTAAATTTTGAATAGATTGTAATCTTGATATCTTTTTGTATAATTGATTTAAATTTTAATTACTTTCTTAGAATAACAGTCTGAGCGAATTCAATCTCATTAAATACATTTAGTAATAGTATAATAAATCTTTTCCAGTATTATGTGGAAAGTCCTTGACCAATCAGTATTCTATTTATATGTAAAAGATGGAATTTCTAAGGAAGTCTGGTAGCAACTACAGTCAACAGCAGTGTCTGTTTTTTTATGTTTTACAGCCGCATTCCGAATTCATCGTATAAATTAACTCAAAATAGAAAAAATAGTTTTACAAATTTAAAAAATATTTATCAAAATACATATAAATTAACTATATCGAATTACAAAAAATCGTTTTATAAAAACTCGGCAAATATTCATCAAAATATGCATTGAAAGGCAAACCATTAATGAATGGAGAATAATTTGTTTTTAAAAACCCCGATAAAAGTAATCACGAATTCTCATTAGCATTTCAAAAAATTTAATCGAATACATAAAGAGCGTAATCCACCTTTAAACAGCAAAGCCTTCAATCCCAATAATTAGCGAGAAAATAAAACTGGCAGCTCGAGCCGAGAAAGGAGGCAGGAAGAAAGAAAAAAATAAAACAAAAATAAAAGCGCCGTAAGGTCGTCGTAACACTATACTCGACGGTCGCAGCGCCAGCACCGACAGCTTCGGTTTGTCTTGGCTTGCTCGTGAGACCCGAGGGCTCAATTATTCATTGCGAACTTCCACTCCGCGGGTTTACTCTCCTCCTCCGTCTCTCCTCCCGCTTTTTTCCTCAACGGATTTCGAGGTTTAGAAGGAAACCGAGAATTTCCTCCTCCGCATTTTTCTTCTCTTTCTCTCTCTTGCGCGCTCTCGGTCTCGCCTTTGCCGCACGAGACGGCCAGCAGCCTGCGACGGCGGCGGCGGCCTGCAGCTTCTTCTTCTCCTCGAAATCTCACGAGAGTCGCGCCATCTTAGCCGGGGGGCGGCTGGAAACTTGCGGAGGCATAACCCCAGTGCGATTTCCGCTCGAAGGAGCCCTTTCAGCAAGGTTCTCCGAAATCCAAAGGCGGCGCTGCCGCGCGAGAGAGAGAAAGCTTATTCTCGGGCAGCGCGCCGCGCAGGTTCGCAAATTGTTCTGTAAAGCATTTATTTCGTACTTGGTTTTAAGTCGCTTTTCCTTGGGCTTTGCGCGAGCCCGTCGAGTGTGTATTAATGAAAAGGGCCCTTATTTCCGGCCAAGCTAAAAATTCAGTGAATACAGTTAACTTAAATAGCGGGTAATTGTCTAAGTTCTAATTTTTTGAAAGAGCCGCTCTGAATGGACCTTGTAATAAGGACTTTTCTTCTCGAGTACAATGACAAAGACGGACCGCCTCTTCTCTTTCTTCTCTTTCCGCTTTAAACGTATATTACGTCAAACAAAGTAAAGCTACGGTCTACATAATATCCTTCAAAAACACATACGTTTTCCAGAGCTCTCCAACTAAACTTGGCGCGTAACTCCGGCCACTCATTCTCGCGCGATCTCCGCAGATGTAATCGGTTTCCTCCTCCCGCGCGCCGAGCAACTAAGTCGCGAGCGCACTTCTAACAAGCCTCGCCGTTTTTCCCTCCCCTTATTATTATCATTAGAACATGCGCTCGGCGAGTAATTGCCTCCTGTAAAAAGCCCCGCACAGATTGCTCTCTTACTCCCTGCTCGCTTTCTCTCTCTCTCTCTTACTTTTGGCTGCGCGCTCTCCTCATTATTCTTCACGGTTTGCTTCCACTCGCGCGTATAAACATCTACTCTCTCTCTTTTTCTCCGTCTCATTAGGATCCTTCCACTCTCCCACTCACAAGCCAAAAAAGCAAGAGCCCGCGCGTGTAGCCCGAACGAATTTGCCGGGCGTTCCGGGTAGGTGTCACGTTCCTGGCGTGCCTGTACCTACCTGCGCGACGGCTAAAATTTTGGATCGCTGCCACCGCGCGCGCTGCTGGCTAAACTTTTCTCGTTACCCCCGGAAACACAATAATGAGGACAACGACTAGGATGGGATATGCGCCGCGGTCCCGGCTCCTGATGGACGAGAGAGAGAAAGCGGAGTTGAGGGTGTATAGCGAGGGCAGTATATCTAGCGTATAAACGCCTCCGAGCTCTCTTTCTGTCTCTCGCGTGTATGTATATACTTCGAACTTGCGAGCGGCACGAGCGAGCTTGCATGCCGGGACTTATAGCAACCTGTTTATGAGCTTGATCTATTTGAGCGCTCGTTCGTGTCGTCGCTGCGGCTGCGATCGCGCGGATCTTTTTTTTGGGTGGATTTTTTATTTATTTACATTTGAAAATACTTGAAATTATTTATGAATCATGTAATAATTTTTTCTTCTCTTCTTTGTTTTAGGTGAGTGACAATTCTGCAACCCTTAATTTGTGTATCCTTGCTAAGCGCTGTAAGTAAAATAATTTTTATCCGTACGTGTTTATTTCTCACGCTGCACTTTCATTCTAAAACGTCCGAACGAAAAACATCGCAAAGGCATAAACAAAGCCCGTAACTTTAAAGCCTCGGCAAAAAAAATTCCGCATACACAACGCGAGAGGCATAAAAGTGAAAGCCAAAGCTCTCTCAATTTCGAGGCAAAAGTTTACTCAACTGCGCTCCAAAAAGCGAGAGAAAAAAGCAGCACTGCACTCCTAACAAGTGCACGAGCCGCGCTCCACTCGTCCGCAGAGCCCGCCTCAACTTCCTCCAATTTTCACCCTTCGACGAGGGGAAATTTCACTCCCGCGCAAGTCGAAAGTTCATCGAGTAGCGCGCGAGCAGGGGAGAGGCGGCCGCGAAAGAGAAAAGAAAATAAGGGCGCGGGAGGGCGAAGCGAAAAAAAGAGGCGCAGAGCGAGAGAACGCCGAGCGCTTGATCGACACCACCGAGGACCGCAATGCGGTAGTGCAGCTCGGGATTTATGAATGAAGATCTCTTGCCTCTTTTTTCCCCGGCGCGCGCTGGGGGCTTCGATCGGCGAACTTAACGACGCTTCGTTAAAGCACTCTTTTCCTCCGGCCTGCGCGGCCCCTTCCCGAGGAGATACATAGAGAACGAGCGCGCCAGAATCCAAAATGTACGCGGTGAGCAGAGAGAGGCAGAGGCAAGAGAGACGCGAGAGCACGAGGGGGTTGAGTCTATATCTGCGAGCTCGATCGTGCGCGCATGCAGGAATGGCTGGACTCGTGTCGTCTATGTGCCGCGCAGGGAAGAAAGAAGGGGAGATAGAGAGCGAGCCTTTTGGATGTCGTCCCAATCGCCGCCACACTTTTGCCCTGAGGCCGCGCTCTCTATCTCTTTCTATTCGTCCACCGATATACACATGGCCCTCGCTGGATTTATACGGACGCGGATACATATACAGAGAACGAGAGAGAGAGAGAGAGAGGGAGATGGGCGAGCGCGAGGGCGAAAAACGAAAATACCTTTAACGTTATTACCTTTATTAAATTGAACGTCTCTTCTACTTGCCGCTCCGGCGACGGCAATTGGTATCGAGGCTTTATGGGGGGGCTGCCGTAGCTAGCTAGCTGCTAGCCGGAGGAGGCGTGGTTGGCTTAGCTCCAAACGCCAGCTGGCGGGGGCCTCCACTTTGGCGAATATGGACTACCGCTTCCCCCTCCCCCTCCTCTCTCTCTCTCTCTCTTTCTCTCTCACTCTCTCTGTCCCGGCCACCTACATCTGAAATTCCCGATTTTCCGGAAACTTTCGAGCAAAGAAGAAGAAGTGCCAGAAGAAGAGAGAGGAGAAAAGGGGTGGAGTCGAGAGGGCCTCAGACGCCGCTGCTGTGGAGAGCGAGGACGAATCGGTCGTGGAAAAAGTAGAGAAGAAGAAAGGATCGGCGCGCTTTTATTATTGCGGAATCAAACTCCGATTGGGAAGGACGAGCAGTGGACGAAAATTCTCTTTATCCGGCTTTCTCTTAGGCTGACCTTTTTTGCTCGTCTAAACGTCTCCTTGCCGAACTTTAGGTAAGGAAGAGACGAAAGAGAGAAAGAGAGAGAGAAGATAGAGTATACATATATAAAGGGAACGAGAAGAAGGCCGCTCTTGTCGTGGTCAATGCGGCGACGATTGTTATTTTGAGGGTTGTTCGAAAGGTTTTTATTACGGTATTATAACGGTCAAAGTTCTTGAAGAGTTCAGGAGAAACGATCAGGCTATATCCTTTTTCTGAGTTCGTTGATTCCGGTTTTATGAGGGTATCGAATAAGCATTACTCATTTGTTTATAGTGTTTAGTTTAATAGAGTTTTATTTGAAAAATGTAGCAATTTTTATAAACACTAAGATATTTACTAATTTATTTATTTAAATTATTTACTAATTTAACTAAACTTTGAAACTTTGAAATTTGAATGTCAACAAAATAACATACGAATGTGACAGTAGAAATAGCCAAAGTGGGTCAGACTTTATTGTTACATTAGTTTCATCACAAACGCCTACATCGCACCCCGAAAATTCGTAAACTAGAACATTCTTCCCCGACATAAAGAAACAAAAAATATTTGAACTTTGGAAAATCTCAACACAAAGCTTCCGTCGCAATAAACAATAAATATATCAACGGCATTATTTACGACGTCGGTGTTTACGTCGTTCGCGCATTGCGAGTTCGCAAGCGGACGCGCAAGAAACTATCAGAGAGAAGAAAATCATCCGCGATATGGTCAATACGTCGATTGTTATATCTTTCGAATCCCCCCTGCGCCAGCTCGCGCCACTAACTTTTTGACGAAAAGCCGGCGGCGGCTCCGCCCGGCTTTTACGCTTCGCCAGAAACTTTCGTATATATTTTTGCTCCGAGCGTAGGTCCTGAAAAATAAGAAATCGTGAAAAAAGCAAACGGAGACAACAACTCTTCGTCTTCGGCCACTTACGGCAGGCTGGAAGTTTCGGTTATTGAATCTGTCGTTCAATGGATATACATCGTGGCCCGTGCACTTTGAAAATGACCGACTTCTCGGTAAACGCGCGATTTTCCACGCATGGGGCATGATTTAATGCGCCAGTTTATCGAAACTTTCGCCGATTATTAAACGGCTCGACTATTGCTGCAATATGTACCGGTGAAATATTCGACCAAGTGCGGAAAAGCTACATGGTGGGAACGTTACAGACTATCTTCGATATTCACGAAAAATTCTCGGTCGAGAAAACGTTATGATATGACGCTATTAATCACTCAGAGTTTTGTTACGTGTTTGAGGTGGCTGACAGTATCGAAGCAACGTGGGATATTAATTAATCATCGCGCGTCCTCGGATCAAAAGTAGGCTGGAAATATTGGAGTATGCCGTTGATTATAGAAAGACTATTTGTCCTGAGAAATAAAGCTTTCAAAGTTGTTTTGAAAAGATTTCTTATAAAATAGAAAAAGGATAAATAAGAAATACAATTATTCAAAACTTTAAATTCAAAAAATTTGCTATACACAAATGAAATTTAACTGCAATTATTTACAAATTTTCGTTATTAATTTTCAACGACCACCGAAATTCGTTTATCGAATCTCCAATTATCTCTTAATTAAAGCCCGAAAAAAAGAGGCAATGGCAAAAAAATCCGATTTGGTTATATCCTCCAAATCTTTCCAGGTTTTATGAATTCTCAAACGCTACGCGCAAAATAACTATTCAAATGACCTGCACGTGCGGCCAAAATATAAGCACCCTATTGTATTGCGTGTCCCGTGAAAAATTGAACGGTAAAACCGCGGAAAAAGCTGGAATTCATTTGATAATTATGGGTAATCAAATTACTGGATTTGGCCGTTTTATATTTAGTCCACCTTCGCTTGAATTTTGAGCGGGGAAAATCCCTGCGTGCAAATTCGCCAGGTGATGACAATTGATATGAGAGTTCGGTTAATAAGCCGCAGCTAAACTTGTACGCGCTAGTGATAACCACGGTGACATTGCTGCATGGCATCAGAGCTAAAAGGCCGGTTGATTTCACATTCTATTACTGTCGTTTTGTGTCATTGTCACTTGGATATCAAATGGTCTTTGAAATGTAAGCATATACCAATACGTGATTTGCTTTTTATGGGGTGAGTCACTTAGAGGGGAATTAATGAATGGCTGCAACTTACTTGTTTATAATATATCTTTAGTCTTTCTCTATAAAGTTTGAATTATTCTAAAATTAAATTGACTGTGTTTTAAATTAATAAAATTATTATCTTAAAATTATTATATATTCTAACTCAACTATTTTGCATTCTTCTAAACCCATAAATTAGATGACAAATAACTAAAAGAAAATACCGCGTTGTTTTATACCACGAAACCATTTTAAACATATTAACATAGCATCACGCAGCAAACAGCTTACACAGTTGTCAGTTGTTAGAGTGAATGCCCTTCCCAAGCCAACGACTTTTCTCAGAAATCCAGGTACGCCACCGCAGCTATAGGGTATCGCGCGCGGTCCCAAAACACTCGCTCTCGCCTCTCCCACGACCCTTATTATGACACAGAGACTCGCGCGGCTTTTCTTATGATAAAGCTCGACCGCTCGTGAGATCCGCGAATATCTTGCCTTATGATCAAGCAGCGCGCGCGTGGCGCACTAATGAAGCAGAGTTCTGTCGTACGTGTGTACACGCTAGCCTCGCTCGTGTAAACGCGCTGGGTTTTCTCTTGACTTCGGACACCGTTTCTGGGTGGTCGCGCGGACAATTTTGTCGACTTCGCGCAAGGGCTTCGCATCCTTGAAATGCTTCTCTTCGAGTCGAGAAAACTTAACGCGACGCGACGCTGCAAGTATAGAAGTTGAGCGTGAAAGGCGTGCGTTGTTACGTAGACCTGGCGGTAGAGGTGGAGTTTGTGAAGTGAAGCTAATGGTCGCGTGTTCAACGTTGAAGGAATTGGTTTGGTATTCAATGGATATCGCTTCATCTCCGTCGTCAATAGCCGAAATTATCAATTGTCTTGCTAAAGTCGGGCGTGATCTACTTACGAGGGGCTGTGAATGAATAAAAGGGTCAATGAAAAGATAATAAGAGGTTTCAGTGGAGCGATACGTTGTAAGGCTGTAACATCAAGACTTGTGGGTTCGCACCTGCAATGCGGCAAAATCTTTTTTCATTTTGAAAATATTGCACCACGTGAAATACGGAAAATTGCAGTGTTCACATTAGGGTTTTTAGAATGGAATGAAGAAAAAAGCTCTAGTTTTAACTAATGTTGGAATTTTCGACATACTTTTGAATAAATTTTAAATTAAAGTTTAAATTTGTAAAATTCATGATTAACTTAAAAAAAAATTTAGTCCAAAAAATCTCTTTATATGACATTAACGATAAGTGTAAATGAATTTATTTAAAGTCGATTCTCAAATGTAGATTTCGCAATAAATATTTTGGTTTGAAGGAGATCGATAACGTCAATTTTTATTTATTAAATTACCTCGAACGATAGATTCTCTATTACTATTGTAAATAAATTTACTTTAAAATTTTTATTAAAATATTATTTGACCTAATAAAGCATCCAACAAAATATTTATTGTTTCAATCATATCCCTGTTACATTGAAAAGCGAAACTGTCATCTACAGAATATTTTATTACTAACATTCGCCAAACTCAGTTTAGTAAAGATTTTTTCTCGTTGTATTTTATTGAACGCACTTGAAAACATTTCTGTTAATTAAAAAATACAATTGTTTTTTATCTTTTTAATTATTGATCATTGTAATTAAAATTCAGACTTCTCGTTACACTAAAACCGTTTATGAGAAAGAAATCGGATCTTTAAAATCTTAAAAAAATCTAGAATTTTCCAAAAGAATCAAAAGAATTTCTCAATCCAGACCACTCGCAATCTCATTAAATTCTCTAACTTTATGCAGCGCGCGAACATTACATTTTCCATCATAATCATACCGCGATGAGAATCAGCGAAAAGCTTTTAATAACGTAATCATTATAAATTTTCGCTCGAACAGATCTCGCAGCGCGTAGAGAGAGAAAAAAAAGAAGTCCCCGAGTTACTCGAACGTAAAATATCATCGTCGACCTACATAATCTCGAACCCGTACGCATAATAATTTGTTCACCGCGTGCGATATTCCCAGCGTTAATGTACGTAAGAGCGCGGGTATTCTTATGTTTTATTAAAACTCGACGCGCTCGTATCGTAATAACCGCACACCTCATAGACTCCCTCCACCCCCATTGAAATGAAAATCCATTAGGAAAACAGAGAGAAGGAAAAAGAGGATCCAGGTCAACGCTTTTCTGCAGTTCCTGCTTTTTTTTTTATCCTCGCGAGCCTGAGCCGCGGCCATGCGAAGCAAATGAATGTACGATCGGCGCGTTGAATTACTTTAACGCCTGCCAGCACGACGTTTCGGATACCGATAAACATTTCTCTCTTTCGCCCCTTTGCCTGCGCGCGCTACCTCCTCCTTCTTCTCCTCGTCTCGATCTCGTTCGTCTCTCTTTCTCCGAGAATTCCCGGCTTTCTCCGGTTTCTGCTGCTGTTTCTTGCTGCTTTTATTGCTCCGATGTAATGGCTGCAACTGCCTCGCTTAATAGCTAAATTTGTAAAATTTATGCAATTAAGCCAGTCAACTTGTGGATTCTGGTAAATTTATGTGTCATTTTTAATGTTTGTTCCATTCTAAATTTGATCAATTTATAGTTGTTCAAAAATAATACAAGAGCTTTAATAACCTCTTAAAAATTTCATATGAAATAGGTCGTTACACCACATCCATCGTCATAGATGAGTGTGAGAATAAGCCTCATATCAACGCTTAACCGTAATTGTACCTCTTTCATACCCTCTCCCCTAAAACAAGTAGAAAAGATTCAGGATACGTTTGCTCTTACCATAACCGGTGTCAACCGGCGGTTGCATTGGCAGTAAATGCAAAGCAACGTGGAAGCCACGCACGTATACACTCATTTGTATACACATACATATATTCTCTTTCTCACATATATGTATACAAGCGCGCACACGCACACTCTAAAGACGCAAAATTTAAATTCCTTCCGCATCCATCTCTCTCTCTCTCTCTCTCTCTCTCTCTCTCTCTCTCTCTCTCTTTCTCTTGGAGCGGCAGCACAAGGGTTCACGGCGCCCCGTATGTACACTCACCATTTGACTTGTGCCTCGGTGGCTTCTTATCTGCCCGGGCTTAATTTAAGAGGCGAGCTGACCGCGTGTTGCGTAGGCCTCGTGCGCACTTCCGTTCACGCCTCGCGCGATTCCGCGCCGCTTTTTCTTTCTGTGCTGAATGAGAGAGAGAGAGAGAGAGGGAACTGGCTCGTTCGCACATTTCACCTTGCCCGAAACGAAGTTTATTTGAGGAAGCCGACGGGATGAGTTTTTGGCGTGGAGAAGGAAGAGCAAGCTCGTTTGAATTTCACGTTTCGGGCTTGTCTTTTTTTTCTGCGTCGGGACACGCGCGGGCATTGTTTGCGTAGTAAGTGGACCGGTAAACGAGCCCGAGGTAAGGGCTGCTTGGCCTTTGACCGAGAACATTTGAGGTCTACTGAATTCGAGTAATTCTTTATTAAGGTGGGCTAGAATTGAAGTTTAACGAGGTTGGTTGAAAGAATTCAAATCCTATTAGATTCAAATTAAAAACAATTGCATTTTCCAAATACTCTATAATAAGGTGAGCTTTTCGAATGACGCCTTATTCAAAGCCACTTTTTTCGTCGCTATCCCCAAAACTTTTTGTTTTCAAATGCAAGCTTGGTAGCAAACACAAGTACTTAGCTAAGATAAAACCTCACTCAGAGTCTCTCTCTAGGTACTCGCTCACTCACTGAATACATAATCCAAAATAACAAATCACTCCAGAAGAAACGCAAAACTTTACCAAACCCAAATCAACGTCAAAAGTTCCAACCGGCCTACTCTCCGAAAATCGCTCAGATCTCCCTTTAATCACCCGCCCATAAACCCGCATAATCCCTCGCGTTAAACTTAGCGCGCCCGCGCGGGCCAACTTGCTTCGCCCGCTGCAGACGAGACAAAGAAAGCTGGGCGCGGTGCTGTACAGCCCAGCGCCGCCGGCTGGCACGTCATCCAGACGCGCAGGCAACTCTCTCTCTCTCTCGCGCGAAGTACACACAAATTGAATGGAAGTTGCCACGCGAGAGGCGAAGTCGCTCTCTCTGTGGTGCGCGTGTGTACGCGTGTGCCAGAATGCGCCGCTCTGCTATGACTTATTGCCAAGTTTCGCGGGGCGCGAGTTCGCTAAGTTCACGCTGTGTGATGCGCGCGAGGGAGAGAGATGTGTAAGGGTGCCACTGCTGCTGTCTGACCTAGCCGTAGTGGGCCTGTCATTTGCTCCGACAAGTGAGTTGCGCACCGGCGGGCTTTCGCGGCGTCGTTTTCGATTAGGCTTCGATTATAAACTGCGAGATGCGCAAAGTGGTGCTTGGAAGTTGGAGAGGGAGCGAGTTGGTATAGGAGCTGTGTTTGCAGCTTGGACGCGGTTGAGTGATTTTAGTTTTTTGTTTCGAGCGGGGTGTTGGGTGGTGAATTTATGGGTGAGGTTGTAATGATTAGAGTGATAAATATTTCAATTTGAATACTAAATGTTGAATTTTCTATGGAATAATTAATGTATGGAGACATAAATTTTCGCAGTACACGGAGAAAATTTTCCAAGTGATAATTATTTTGAAAATTATGGTAATCGTGAGCATCACCAGGTTTGATAAAATTTTCTGCGCGGAATGGCAAAAATTAATCATGGGGTATATTCTGAGAAAATTATCTAAAAGTAGCAGTAAATTATAATTGTTCACCATGTAATGTATCTTCATTTTCACCGTAATTTTGATTTTTTTCGCTTATATCATAATTTTTTATTTCTTACGAAAAATATGTAGGAAATTAAAGGTTTATTTTCAAAGTTCCGCTAGAAATCAATAAGTCAGTATAAAACATTAATCAATTCTTAATTATAGACTAAGAATTTAAAAATACTTTCAGAATCATTAATTATTAAAAGACGAATTGAATTACCTCAAGTCTCAAATAGCCTGTCACATATCAAAACCTTTTCAACCCAATTAGAAAAGTAAATAGGCTCTATTTAGAACCTAATTAGATTGCTTTACTATTAATATAACGCACCTATCTCCCAGACCGTAACGGAACTTCAAAGATTACTAATTCAATTTCTTCTCTCAAACCTTGGCAATAAAACTAAAAAAATACGTGTCAAAAGCCCGTGTACACAGCCGCACTCGAAGCATCCTCGCTCAAACACTCAAAGACAGGAAAAATAAAACATCCGCATCTCCTCGCGCTAAAGAACGAGCCAGCAAAACACGCGGCAGCTCACCGGGAGAGAGCGAGTCTATACTCGACCAAAGCGCCTCTGCATCTACATACCTATACGTACCGTGCGCGCGTATATGTGCACAATAATTATGACGTGCGCGCGCGGTCATAGGCAGAGCGCAGAGGGCGCTATAGTCGCGCTCTCGCGCATTAGCATTCAACGGACACGCATTGCCGCACGTATTTGCAGATATAACGCAAATAAACCTCGGTCTGCTCGCCCTCGGCGGCCCCCACATGTTCGCTCGTAATATTCGTGTGAGCACGCGGGACTATTGTCTCTCTCTCTCTCTCTCTCTCTCTCTCTCTCTCTCCTGCTGCCTCCTCGTTATGTCACATACTTTCGTTTCTCCGTCTGCCTTTCTTTTTTTGCCGTTTCTTTTTCGCGCGCACGTGCATTCTTCTTTTCTTTCTCCTGCAAGATAAAACGTTACGCGCAGACTCTCCGTGTGTGCTCTTCTCTCTCTCTCTCTCCTTGTGTTTCGCTTCTTCCTTTACTTTGTTTTTTATGCGAGATCCCGCGCGGGCCTTCGCCTGTCCTCGCGTTTTTTTCTCAGCGCGCGCTCTCTCTCGCCTTATCTTTATGCGCCTCTCTACCTGGCTCCTTCTATTTGACCTTAAACCTCGGCGCACGCGTGTAATATGCATTTTTGCCCGACGTCCTGCGTGTCTTTATAAGGGCATGGGAGAAGCGGAGCGCGCGGAAAAAATAGAATACAGAAGTTTTAACGACTTTTTTATTATTACGCTGGGGTATTAAGTTGCTCTGAGAGTGCGTATGTGCTTGGGTAGGTTAATATTTTCGCAGGGTGGACTTTTTTTTAAGTAAACGAGAGAGTAAACTTTTAGCTTGAGTGTCGTGGGTGCAAACTTGGAAATAGGTTTATATAGAGTGTTAGATTAGAGCGTTGGAAGTTTTTAGAGTATAGTTATGATAAATAATAAATTGATGAATTCAAAAAGTGCTGTAATGCAAAAGTATAAATGATGAAAATGTAAAAAATATTGTTATACTACAGTACTGATGAATTGTTAAACCTTGAATTTTTGTTATAAGTCAGATTGATTTAATTCTCTCGTTCTTGTCTTTTTTACCATCAAATTTCTTATTATGCTCGTGAATAATTTTAGATTGAAAATCTTTTAAATTACTCTATTTTATTTCAGATGATTTAAATAATTTATTCTGATTTAATATTAATTTTTTGGTGGGTAATAATGTCTTATAAATCGATGCTATTAAAAGATTCACTCACATTCTAAAAATTTAAAGCATATATTGAATACGGACTTAAAATTTCTGAATATTTTCTTGAATTAATCTTTCATTAAAAAACAGATTAATTAATGATTCTCAAATCATCACCTACATACACAAAATAATTTTACAGAGACATAACATTATAAAAATCATAATTCTCTCTTTCAACATCTTCCAAGCCATATCTTCTTTTAGCCCCAATATTCCAGTAGCTGTCCTACCTATAGTTAGAACTTAACCATATATAGCTAAGCACACATTGTTACCATTACCTCTACACACAGCCACATACGCTTACACCTCCCGATCCTCTAACGACGCACTGTTAATTGAGAATACATACGCCCGGCCATTACCATTATTTACGAACAGCGCGCGTTTATTAAACTCTCGCCAACGCAACTTCGCCAGAGCGAGAGAACGCAAAGCCTGCCGCGCCTACGTTCGATATCATTTCACGCAATTCTTTTCCCGATCCCATATAGGTGCGTGCGCGCGTGCGTTTCACGTCTACCTATATATCTATACCTACACCTCGCCGAAGCAATTGTGCTAACGCGTTCGAGTGAAAAATATGCGGCGGAGGCGGCCCCGGAGCATATATAAAAAGTCCGAGCGCGAAATGGAATGAAATAGAAAAATGCGGCGCTACGGCGCCGGAAGGAAAGTGCGTGCGCGCGCGCGAAGAGGCTGGAAAAGTGCGAAATTGCGTAAACGAGCGCGCGAGGAGAAAGGAAAAATTCGCGGAGAAAGAGGGATCGATGCAGCTCTCGCGCACCGCGTGCGACTAACAACGAGGCGGGGGAGTATCGAAAAGTCTGTATATAGGGAGCTTCGGATGCTGTGTACGTACGTTTGCGTTAAATAATGGCGCAAAAACTGCTAGAGCCCGTCGCGGTAAATCGCGCGCGCCAACTGTTTTACGGGCGCGGCGCCCGGCTGGACGAAAGCGCTGACCAAGCGAGTCGGCTGAAATATAAAGCTTTCGCGGATACGTCTGTCCTGGGGATGGCTTGAGACGAGAAAAGATTGAATGGAGCGAGGCTGTTTTGATTTTTGAAGAATGGTGGTGGTGATTGATATGTTTATAAAAGGTTTTTGCGTTTATGAGTAAATGATGATTAAAATTATTTAAATAGAAAATAGATAAGTTTGGTTAATAGTGTACTTTTATATAATGAAAGAGTTTGTGTATTTTTCTGAGTAAGTTAATATTTTATTCTGACTGTATATATATTTGAAATTCAACAAGAAATTCGTATAATTATCTACAATTCCGACACTATCTATCTACTAATAAATCACAGTGAAATCAAAAGCTACATAATTCAAATTTTACAATAATATATTATCATATAGTCCGAATAAAATTAAAAACAAAATGTCCAACATTTTGCACGAAAATGTCCATTTCACGCTGCTCACATTATACCCAAATTTCACAAAGGTATTTCTCCAAAGAATCATCCTTCCAGTCCCTGTGTCGCCCTCTGTCAGTCAGAGTTATTATCGGATTGTATCGCAACATAGCGAGCTTCCAACAACCGTGAAAATACTCCTATGCCCTCGCTGAAACTCACTCATTTAAAAGTCGCTTACACGAGACTACTTCCGGAACTTTTCGAATTTGGGAAGCGCAGGCGGAACATCACAGAACCGACGAATGGCAAAATTTCATCTGTAAAGACACGAGTCGCCCCTATGTGTATACTAATGCGGAGGCAGTACTAATGCGCTTACAATGAAATAAATTAATGCCTACGCGAGCGAGCTGGCTGAAGGCGGATAGAAAACGAACGTGAGAGTCATGAAAACACCAAGACCTTTCATAAATTCGCAGCTCATCTTTAAAATATGGGAATGGTAATATTTGGACCGTGTGAACGCGTCTCTATCGAAGAGCCAGGGAGATGCAGTAAGTTTTAGAGGTCGCGCTCTCCAAAGATACCATCTGCGAGGCTGGGATTCACCAAGCGCAGCGCGGCTAGTCCGCAGTGAGACTTTTTAAGGTTCACGAGAGCCGGCGAGCATGCCGAGCTTACTTGGCTGCCTTGTTTTCGTTTATAGGCATAAATATAAAGAGTGTCGCTGTCCGAGCTTCTTTTTCTCGCTTTTAGTCGTGCGCAAGAGGCCGTTCCAGTGCACGCGGCGAGTATAGCTCTCCTGCACCGTGGAGCAGTGGAATTTAAAATATTCCCCGGCTGTTTATATTTAGCGATAAACGGTGCTTATACAAAACTACTTAGCCGTTCTCCGTTATCTTTGAAAATAAATATTTACTCGCAAATTTAATTAAAATTCCGCTTTGGCGCGAAATTAAATTCGAAAATAAACGCGTTCCCCGGCGAGCGGCTGATAAGGCGGTATCATTGAAAGCCAGACCGCATCTCCATCATCCCCCGCGGCGTCTCGCGCTCTTTTTCAGCCGAGCCGAGCGGCGACGTCGTAAATTGCGCCTCGAATAATTGATAGGCAGACAGCCGATGTTTCTATTTTGTTGGCAGCACTCGTAAAGGAGCCTGCTGCCGCGCGATTTATTCCGCCTCACCGCCTGCTCTCTCGCTGCTGTCTGCCGGCTATATAAATGGCCGCGGTGCATATATACCCGAGCGCGCGAGCTCTGGGAAAAAAGTTCCAGTCCGCGGAAGAAGGAGACGGAAAATCAGAAGAGAGGAGAGCCGGCTGAGAAAATCGTCTGGAAGACGATTTCACGGCTTTTCTCCTGCCGTTTCGACTCTCGCTCTCTCCGTCTCCTTCTCCGGCTGTGAGGCAGTCATTTCCGTAAGAAGCTACCGCTCTCAGGCGCGCGCGCGTATATTTTTAATTTTGAAAAATGTTCCGTTTCGTTGGCGGAAAGCCGGAAATGTGCGAGGAAAATTTTTTGAAACGATGTAACCTGCGCTCGTTAAAGAGATACTTTATTCGGGATATTTCATGTGGGAGCCGGACAATTTTGAGATAAGGGCCAGTGAAGTATTGCTCGATGTTAGTTATCGTAACGAAGATTAATGCCGAGCTGATTTGTCAGCTATTAATCACGTATGTTTCTCGCACTGCACGCGCATTCTGATAACATTGTCATGTACAACGATAACTTTATAATAGCGTTAATTGCTCGTGCGGTCACAGCTCGTTAACTATTAATACCGTAATCCATCGTAGCATGAATAACGCATCGTAAAAAACATATCTCTAGGTCAAGAAAATTAATCGCGTGAATTACAATGAATGTGATGTTTCGCGCGAGATGTAACTGTTCACGGGTGGAGAGCCGGCCCAGCGGCGAGCCCATTAATATTCGCAATAAGTCAAAACGTGAAATCTAAGCTCGCCATCAATATTAATGGCGAATTTCTGGGATATCGCGCCTGCTGAAATTCCAAAATTCCATCAAGCTAATATCCGAGCTTAACCCATCCAAAAGCCCGCAGCGGCTGCGGCAGTTCATCAGCCAGCCGTCCCGGTGCTTTCGCGTCCTGCTATAGCGGCCTGCGCGGAGAGAGCTAGAATCACGGCTGCATAAGTCATTGTCGCCCGTTAAAACGGCCCATTGTTCGCTCCTATTATTTAAGAATATTAATTCAGCGAAACAGTTAAGCTCCCGGGGCCCGAAAAAGGAGGAATAATCCGAGAGCAGCTTGCGCGGGGCCGGCTAGCCTAACGACACTCATCGGTAGCTGAGCTCACGGTGCGCGCCGTATAATAAGAAAGATGGAAAGTCCTCCGCGGACCTCCCTGCGAAATTCAGCAGGTTCCCGGATAAATCACTCGCGCGAAGGGGGGGGGGGCATATAATTTGTAACGACCCCGAAATAACGCGCCCGTCGCGCGGATGGCCATTCGGGCCGGATTTATTGTCACCTAGCGCTACGACCTAGCGCGCAGTCGTTTAAATGAATTTATACCAAGCGCGGTTTCCATCTGCCTCTTGTGCTTTGCCCTCTGCGCGAAAGCTCGAGCGTGGAAGAGAGAAGAGGTTGAAAAAAATAAGAGAGAGACTCGCGCTGCGCGCTTGATTTTATCTGCGCGCAGCCGCGTTTCTTCCGCGGCGGCCTTTCTCCCTTTCTTCGCCGGTCCCATTACTGTCGCCGAGTCGTCGATAAGCATCGAAAGAGCGGTATTAAGCGCCGATCGCGCGCGGAAGCAGCGGATGGAGGGTAGAGCGAGAGGATGGAAAATAATTACGTTTCGATTAAATGCAAATGCTTTATAAAGAGGCTCGCGATGTAATTGCGAGGGGGATTCTTTTTGAAGGAGTGGCCGATGATTTTTGTGTTCTTGGTATGGGGTTGTGCGTTTTTGTTGGAGAGGAAAAAAGAGCGCTGTTTATCGCGGTGATCTATGTGGTAAGTCGCGGCTGCGACTATTTTTGTGAGGATTAATAATTGATAAAAATCTGACGACGAGATCGTTATCTTTTGTATGCTATCTGTACTGCATAAGAAACACGTAATATTAATAGTAAATGTAAACGGTGTGTAATTTCTTGTTGATAATCAGCTGCATTTAAAATTGTTAAACACTTAACGTACACTTGCGTACACGCGTTAAGCAGAAAAAGCATCCAAGACCAAAAAGCCGCAGTAATGCGCTGATTATCATCACTGAGTGGTATTTCGTCGTTGTGCCGCAAATTAATTCTCAAAAAGAAGCAACCGCTGCAATGCCGCATAAAAAGCCCGTGCGACATTCAGACTAATTACTGCGTACCCGGCGCGACACAATACCTTGCGCTACTTTTTTCTTATTCTCTCTCCTTTCTCTTTCTCTCTCTCTTCCATTCAGCTTTTCGGCTACCCCCGCTTCCGATTCGAGGGTGTCTCCCCTGATTTTTTTTTATCTTTACTCTTCTCTGCTGCAGCTAGCGGAGACTGTTTGCGCCTTTTTTTGGAGCATGCTCGGCGCAAGAATAATGGGTCGCCGAGTAGGTGCTGAGTAGGTACGAAGTTTGTTTGTCCGTATGCAGCCCGCCTCTATCTCTACGCGATGTGAAGAGACTAGGCGCTGGAGTATACTTTTTTGGCGGGCGAGTCGATTTACCGAAGCTTTTGCGCGTAGTTCGTATATATAGTTTGTTGCTGAGTCGCTGCTACTACTGATGTTGTTGTTGTTGTTATAGAGATATTTGTTAGAGGAGTTACAGCGTTTCTGAAGAAAGTTTTAGTTTTGAACTGCTTAGGCGGAAAATTTACGAGCGAGGTAATGCTGCATTGTTACTGAAACGTTATTTGATTAGTACCTGTACCGAATTTAAAATATTGCTATAATATTTGATTGATATTCCAACAATATTTGAATAATATCTAAACAATATTTAATTTATTAATTCTATATTCACGAAAAAATAAGAAAAGAAAAAATATTCGAAAAAGTAATTGCTTTTCTTTAAGTTTGTTTTCATTAATGTAAAAAGAGAACTTGGCAAAAAAGTCAAAATTTTTATCTGTAAAAACTGCAGAATGATAATTTTCACTGCAAAATTGAAAAAAAGAGAAATTTGAATACTACCAAATAACCTCCAATTTACTCTTATTCAAATTCAGCCAAAACCTTCTTTGTAGCACAGAACTCCCCTTGCGACGTAGACAAATACTCGGCCATCTCTTTCCAGCCTCAAAAGCTATCTTGAAAGGATTAACCCAGCAAGCTTGTATACAGCCAGCCCACAGTCGCCCACATAGTACCGCCCTCTCACAATGTCGTAAACGTGCTTTTTGGATGAATTTTTCAAAAGTCAAAAGCAGCTCACTCCGCAGCCTCGACAACCCACTACCCTCTTGCCTCGCCGCAACGAAATCCAGTCCACGTGCACGCGATTTTCCGCACGAAGACGCCGTTTTTCCGCGTGCACATACACAAAATCTCGGACGATCTTAGAGCGGCGCATCCTCGAAAAAGCCAGCGAGAAAGAGACAGAGGGAAGAGGGAAAAGTGGAAAATGTGCGCGCAGATGGGGGGAGGGGGCAAAAAGTCAAGTGTGCGCGCGTTCGCGCGACGGTAGTCGGTGTGTAGCGCGGTACGGCGAAACGGCCGCCATAAATCCAGGAGGCCAACACATGCTTTGCATAATATAAGCTCGGCGCGAGCGCGTATAACCCCATGGCGCACCGCCGCCGCCGCCGTGTGCATGCGGGCTTTTCCTCTGCTTTCTTTATCGACCTTCGTTGGGCTCGCTGCGCCTTCTTCTACTGCCGGCTATGCGAGGGCTGCGCGCTGTCTCGACGCTGCGCGGTTTGCTCAGGGGCTTCGATCTTTTCTTTTGGTGGTGACTTCTTTTTTCTCGGTTCGCGGTTGATTTCGCGATGTTTCGTAGTGTGTATGCAGTTTTTTCAATTAGAGTGAAAACGATTACGTGGGGTTAATATCATCGGGTATGCGATAACGTTTTTGCTTTGATTCTTTTATCATTATAGTCGAGAATTGATTGATTTAGTTTACTGTTTTAGATACTATATTTTTTTAATCTTGAGTTCAACGTTACATTGCTTATATTTGGATGCATTTTTCTATTGTTATTAGCCAACGATATATATATTAGAGCTCTGCAATAAAGCGCGTACAATAACTTAAAATTATCAACGTTAATTATCTGTACATTCGAAAGTACAATGAAGTCAGCTAAATTATCATAAATATTAACACATTAAAAGCGCACGCATTGCTTACGCAATAAATAACTTATACCTATTAAAACCCTGAATATAAACTCCAAGTCACACTCCACACTTACACCGTAGTTTTCATCAGTCTATAAAACTCGCAAGACAAACGACGAAGTATACAGCGTTCCATATTCAATCGAGATCCGCATTAGACTTCTCCCTCATTCAATCGGCCGTCCAATTTATTACGATTGCGCAACGCATTCTCTTGTCAACGCCGCACACGTAATCTTTAAAAACCAGCGCGCTATTAAACTCCATCTCGTTCTCTTCTCTTCCCTCGACTTGCCTCCCTCCGCTATACAGTATCGAACGAGTCCGACCGGTTTTCACGTGTAAAGCCGTGGCTCTTTGCTCGATTCGTCCTATGACCGCGAGGCTTAGAACACAGCGCTCGCTCTCCAGAGATCGAGCAAAATAAAGGAACTCGGGGGTTGGTACACGCCGGGACTAGAGCGAAACTGCTGCGATGGACGCGGAGATACGATCGCGCTCTTTCGAGCGAGCGTGCGCTCAGCCAAGATTTCGCGCGACGATAATAGCTCGCGGGATACATCTCGTCGAGTGCTCGCGCTACGGCTGATCGTCGTCGATTTTCAATTCTCCCGGCGACGAGGGATCTGAGAGAGAAAGAGAGAGAGAGAGAGAGGAAAAGCAGCCTTCCCCCAGGGTGAGAATCAATCTCGCTGGCGCCGCGAAGAGAGAGAGAGAGAGAAGGAGAGAGATTGTGATCGCCGAGGTTGAGGGAATAAGAGAGGACCGCCCCGCCGTTATTTTTATCGCTCAAGCAAGGAGCTGCTCGATTTTATTTGGCGCGAATGGAGCTCTGATGGAAATATAAATAGTGCTTGTCTCGCGATTCCAGTGTTGATCTGCAGGAATTTTATGAGCTGGAGAGTATGGCAAGAAAAAAGCGGGAGTCATTCGGGTTTTGACGTAATCAGGTTCGTTGCTGGCAGTTTTGAAAGAGATGTTGGATTTTTAGAACGAATTGATTATTTTTTATATATGAAATTTGTTGCTAAATTTGAATAATTATTTCAGTGGTTATAAAAATAGTAATAGTGACATTCGTTAAGTGATGAACGGAAAATTGAGTTTCATTTTATTTTTGGCATTGTTGAATTCTTAACAATCATTGAATATTCTATTTTTAATGATCAATATTTAGTTCATGGTAGATTATTGTGAGTGTTTTCATTAATTATATAATGTAAATTGAATTATTTAATTATCTGAAAAATAATTATTGAATAAACATCCTGTGGTAATATTACATCTTAAAATGTTAAAAATAACTTCAATACTAAGAAATTTCGATAATTCTAAATTTGTATTCTACTTTTTTAATACACCTCTGCAAGACACAACATTCTTTAAACTCACTTTCTCAAATAAGATATAAAAAACCATTCTCTCTCTCTCTCTCTCTCCACGTGTTCTGATCGGCACGAGCCAATATAATTACGCTTCCGATACCCATATTCCTTTACTCACACATACTCCTTACCCTCCAACCATAAAGGAAGACACACACACATATGAAGTGAAAAGAGCGAATCGTGTATGAAAAAGAGGGGGGAAAAGACGACGCCACTCACGTGCGACGTACGCGCTCGAGCTCAAGGTGGCGATTTGCGGGCCTCTCACGTTTTTGCGTACAAGCGCGTAATGAGAGAGCGCACCTCGCGCACACAGCGCGCGATTCACCGGTGACACATCCCCCGCGTGCTCTTCGACTCTTTCTCTCTTACATACGCGGACATCAGTGAGTGCGTACGTGTGTGGGAACAGTATGCTAATGTCGGCTGTCCCCGAGAAATTTTGTTTTATTTGCGGAAGCTTGTTTATTTGTTTTTTTAATTATATTAATGTAATGTGAGTGAAAAGTCACGGTGGTTAATGAAAAATAATGTTGTGTAATTAATGTAATGGGTGTAATTACTTGATGTAACGGCAGGATGATTAAAAGAATTACTTTGTTTTGATAAATTAATATTTTTTGAACGGAAAAGAAACCATAAAAGATTTGTGCTTGAGTTTATTGAATAAAGTAATAGTTAATTTTTTATTTAGAGACTAATGTTGATATTATCAGTAATTAAGCTCTTCAGTTGATTGTTGACATAAACTACACGAGCTTTTTTTTAATTAAATAGTTTTAACGTTTCAACCTCTTTTTCTCTATCTTTTAAAAACAAGAAAAATCATGAAAAGTTTCCCTCATGACGATTTAGATAAATAAAAAGAATACGTAGAAAAAGGAAAAGGTTCAAGTAGAGAAAAATGTGGAGTTCGTTGTTAACTCTGCCAGATTGAGTAAGTCGGAATTTACTTTAAAAAACACTTATTTTAAAAGTAGTTGTCTGCACTTATTTTCGGTCCAAGGATGAAGTGAGTTTTATTCAATGCGATATTTAGTAGCGGTAAAAAGTTTAAATTAAGTCAGTATTTTAATAAAGCTATGAATACGAAAATGATTAAAATATTTAAAGCAAAAATATCAATAATTCCTTTTGATTCGACCATAAATGAAAATAAGAAAAAATATCATTTTAAAAATTAATGCACATAAATGCAATATTCCTCATTAATATGCAATTCTAGCCCACTAGCACAGATACCTCGAAAAGAAGGCCACTAAATTATGCCAATTCGATTGAAACCCTCATAAAGCCCAGAAGGGCTAGCCTTTTTATATAGCCATAGGTACACCCCCTCGCTCAGCCCTTCGATTAACCGCGCTAATAATGTAGAAAAAGGCAAGTTCGAAAATTTCGCGAAGCTCAGCTCTTCTGGCTCTCAAGCTGCGCCGGGGCTTAATGGCGTTAAAAGAACCCCATCGAGTTCCGCTCGGCGGCGTTTTGCCGTTGGAACGGGATCGTTACACGTCCAATTTCCATCATCTTATATACGCTATCTCCGTCGTTTCGCGGGGATTACCCGAGATTCACGGGGCTGCGCCGCTGCCGCAGCTGCTTCCCGTCTTCCCTCACGGTTTTCTCTAGCTCACCTCGAGGAAGAGAGAGAGAGAGAGAGAGAAAGAGAGCAAGAGAGAGACTGAGTGGGGGTGGGGGAGTAAAGCATGAAAGAGAGAGGGAGTGTGGATCCTAGCTGCGAGCAGAGTGAACGTAAGTGTTTAAGAGATAGAAAGGCGGGATAAGTCGGGGATGGCCGAGGATAAAGCCGAAAAAGTGAGAGAGAAGGATGGGCGAAGATGGTGCAGGCACTGTGCTGCTGCTCGGAAAAATGGCGAAGCGTGAATTTCACCAGAGAGGGAGAATTGCCAATTGTGCGCCTTTTTTGGGAGATTAGATAAAGCGGAAAATTTTGGGAGAGTGAATTTAAAGTAGGCTTTGATTTAGTGAAGAATGTTTAGGGCAGTTAATATCTTTTAATTTTACTATTTGTGTTTCGAGTATCTATAAATTTACGTAAAAACATTGAACATTTTCGTTTTAGAGTTTTTATTTGACAAAATTTTATAAAAACGTTTTGTTTTTGTTTCTCCACTTTTGACTCGTACGTAGTCAACGATTTCTAGAAACCGAATTTTTGCATACTTTATGAAAACAGTTGACGTACAGAAGTTTGACTTTGAAGAGCGCGTACGAACCGTTTTAAGTTTTCCATCTACATCGTAAAACACTTTTGATCCAGAAAATTTTCGTAGCACAAGCTCCATTGAGAGATCAGAGAAAAATTCCATCACGCAGCGCTCCGACAAGGACAGAGAAAAATCGATCGAAGCCAAGCGAATTACACTCGAGGGCAAAAAGAGAGCAGCCGAGTCAAGGCATCGCTCGGATTAACCCATAACGAGGTGGAAAAAGGCCGCTGTCTGTACAGGAGGCGAGCAATTCTCCAGGGGTGTGGATACCTCATCAATAGATCCCACGTGACTTGTACCTTATCGAAGGGTGGCCGATACAGAGTGAGAGAGCGTGTTGCCCGGAACACTCGTTTCCTGTCTTCTCGCGTGCGCGCGAGAGAGCCCGGCCTCGATTTACGGAAGTGATCCACTTGAACCTTTCCTTCGTACCAGCCCCGCCACCGCCTCTTTCTCATTTTCTATCGGGGGTGCCGGGCGTCGTGGATTCGACGTCGTTTTCCTGGTCAATCCATGCTCTCTCGGCTCTTTGAGTAATATTTCTCTCGCGAAGTGCATCGATATTCCTTTGAGAATCGCCGTGAGACAGACTCTTCGATTCGCGCGATCGCGGATCTTTTGATAGAGCAATTCGCGTGCGCCTCTTGCAATGAGATATGATGTTTGTTCTATCAGGAAAACGCTGTTCAGAAGGATTTTTTTGTTGATATGATGGTTTTTATTTTAATGATTTTGTATTGTACGCAATTTTTAATTTAATTATTATTTAACTACATATGTGTAAATCTTTATATATAAATAATCATGTTTTTGAAAATTCAACTTAAAAAATTACATTCTTAAAAATTTGTACATAAAATACCGACTTTCATGATTTCAATAAATACTGCAAAAGGAAACAAAGTCTCCAAAAACTATTATAACTTTGGTAATTACTGGAAAATTATGCTAAAACATAATAATCCAAATGTAGTGTGATATAAATAGTTAGTGATATAAATATACTCAACGGAAATTTAACAATGAATGAGAAAACTTGTAACTTGTAAAAAGGTAATTGATAATTAAAGATATAATTAAATCTTGTTTATCAAAATACTAACTTTATGAAATATGAAACAATAATACAAAAAATAATAAATCCTATCAAATCCTGTCTAATAGTAAGTGCAATAAAAAAAACTATGAAAAAGAGTTCGTCAAAGTTATATCAGAAACAAAATATATATTTTGATTAAAAAGAATTTGCAAAAGTAAATAATATTAACAGAAAATACGATTTCGTTAAAAGAAAATTAAAGACAATAAAGATAGATTATCTAACGGAAAAATAAAGAAAAAGAGGAAAAAATAAATAACTTAAAGCTAAACATTTAATAAATTCTTGAAAAGTATAGGTTCTGAATTAGCAAAAATATAACAAATTTTAAAGGAATTACAAATTATTGAAAGTAGATAAAACTACCATTTTTCTTGAACTTATTATCTATAATGAGATACTCACTCTTATTTGTAAAATGATACAGAAGAAATAGATGGTAAAAAACAAAAGTTATAAAAAACATATTTGATTTGATTAAAATTCCTTTGAAATATATTTTTAATTTATATACATAAAAAAACTATATAAAAATATAAAATTAATAATAATAATAATAATAATAATAATAAGTATAAAAAAATTTAATGTTTTGTATAAATTTGAAAAAAAGAGGTAATTACATTCTCCGAAATGTAGACGAAAACAATTAAAAATTTTTGTAACACCTTAGTTTGTTTAAGATGAATTCACCCCAACTCCAAAAAATGTAATATGTTTCGGTTATTTAAAAGATTTAAAAATTAATTATTAGAGCTCAAAATAACTAACTATATGATCATTATCATTCAAAAATTCTCCTGCAGTATACTTTTAACGAGCGGAGCTTTTCTAAACTTAACTGCTCTTTCTTTCTTTTTTTCTTTTTCTTCTTTTTTTTGAAAATACTGCTTCAAGAAAAAACATTTTATGCCTTTTCAAAAATATTTCTGTTTTAAAACATCGCACAAAGCAACTTCTTTCAACTTTCTTGTTTACAAAACTTCATAAATATTTGTAAGCACCAAGACTTTATTCTGACTAAATATTTTTAAGGAATGTTTGTCATCTTAAATTTGTTTAATGTTTAAATAAGAATATTAAATTTCGCAATACCATAATATAGGAATATAAATAGTAATAATTTACATTAGAAATTTTGAAAACTAATAACTGTGTCTCTTATGCACGTAATCAGATTTTTCAATTTTAGATTTAATAAAATAAAACTATAACAGAATAATGTGTGTTGATATAAAGATAAACATCTTGGTTAAATATTTTCGTGGATAATACGCGAACGACCCTCTCGAAAAAGCAAAGACGATAATGACCGGCTCGCGCAGGGATTCGCGTATTACGCTTCGCGAGAGCGCGCGAGTAATAACTCGCCTTTCTTTTCTCATTCCGGGCTTTTCTTCTTCCCTTGTTCTCTTTTTCCTCTCCTTCGTGTGTCGCACAAGCTCGATTTCATTTTCTACCGATCTATCTCCGTCTACATTGCGCTTACCAGTTCTCTCTTGCTCTCACTGCCTCTCTCTCTCTTTCTCCCTCTCTCTTCGCAAAGCCGCACCCGAGCTATGCTCGCGGTGGCGGGTTTACCGCCCGCGGGGACGACTACGACTTCTTTTGCCCCGGGAAAACCGAGCAAGCGGTAATGAGAATTGAAATGTAACGACTCTGGATCACCTCTAATCCTTAAGCCAAGACGCTGATTGCCTTGCTCCCTGTGCTCTCACTTTTTCTTCCCTGCTCCGGCAACCTTTTTACGCGAAATTGACAATTTTTTACGCGTGATTTTGCGTTGCGATATAATCAGCTTGTTGAGTTTTTGTTTTTGGTGTCAGAAAATTATTGCTTTACTCTTAAGATTTTTTAAAAAAATATATGTGATTATAAGAAATGTCTTTTTCTGTTTCAGGTGAGTGGTAATTTTTCTGGTATTTTAAGTGGATGAATAACAAGATAAGTGAGTATAAATTATCGTTGTTAACCAGTAGACATGATAAAATTTATGGGTAAATACGCGAAATTTATAGGTTGAAGAATTTGTTGATAAATCGAGAACTGTTTGTATTTGATAAATATAATTAAATTGCAAAAACATTTCTTTCAATGATAATTAATTTTATAAATAATTCTCTATGAAATAAAATTGAATATTCAAGATTTTTCGTAAAAAAAGATATACAGTTTCTTTATAATGAAGTCACGATCTTTCAACGTCAAATATTTTAATTAGGATCGACACAAACAAGTACTTCCATCCAATTTCCCTAACATTACATGCTAAAAAAAGAGGTCTTAATTAACGCGTCTCCCGATAACCGTAGAGCTTTGTTCTTTCTTTCTCTCTCTCGCTCTCTCTTGCGCGGGCACGTCCCTTGCGCGTTATCTAAAGGAAATTTTTTTCTCGCACCCCAGACACACAGAGGCGCAAGTGCTTTGTCAAACGTCTGAATAAGGTAGGAGTAGCAGCGGCGTCTAGCGGCGGCGCGCTCGTCTTTTATCGTCTCCTCCTTTATGTTTCGCAGTTTTTGCATATTTAGCAACGCGCGCTCGGCCCATTGTTGCAGCACAGTCTTTGTCTAATCCGGGCTACACGCGAGAAACTCTCCGGGCGCTTCTAATCAGCACGCCAGCGCGCTCGCCTCTATATATGTAAGAGCTTCGTGCTCAAACTGTATCCGCGCGCGCGCGCACGCGTCCGCTTCTTGCGAGGGTGCGCGGATAAAACGTGCGGAGTGGAGGGCAAGAGAAAAAAAAGAGGCTTGCGAGCCGTGCGCTCACGTAATAAAAGACGTGGCTGGAGGTGGAGGAGGCGAGAGCCGATGACGTTGAAGAAAGACGAGCACGGGGAGGCAGTTTCTTGACTGTCTTGCGGCTGTGTGCGTGTGTGTGTGCGAAAACACGAGCGGGCGCTGGCCCTTTTTTGCCTTGTAAATCTGGTTAGAGTGTTGGGAAATTGTAAGGGGATTTCATTGGGTTAGCTTTTTTGTTTTTTCGAATTTAGTGATTGGAATCAAGATACATTAATTGTGTGAGATTAATGAAATTAAAAAAATATAGTGCTTCGATGACTAAAAATGTTTGATCAATTTTAGTTATTATTTTATAGACTACTGTAACTTCCTCAGAGATTAAATTCTAAAAACAAGTTTTGAAGTATCTTTAACTATTAAACTTTTTTGCTCAGTTTAGATTTAACGTTAATTTATCTTAAACTGTAAAGAAAGTAATACAAATATTAATAATTTAATGAGACGTTGCATTAAATTTAATGCATGCATTTAAAATTTCATATACATTTGTATTAAAATTAGAATAATCGTGCATTCATATTTTTCTAACGTATAACTTTTACTTGCAATGTATGTATATAAATCAAGAATTTAAGCTACTCAATTTAAGAACTAATATAAGGTACTCCGAGCAACATTTGTTATAGTAAGCATGATTATAAAAATGCTGTGATGGAGATAAGGTTTGCTGAAGTTATATTTGTCTTCAAAAATAAATAAAAAAGGTACATTAACTTAGCCGGTGAGATAATGAATAGTCAATAATAAATAAATTATTAATTATTTAGAAATGGACGCAGAAAAAGTGTTTTACTAAAAATGTAACTATGTTACATACTAAATTTTATAGTAAATTTTACTATAGTTCCAGCAGATTTTGGTATATAATAAAGTATTTTGTCTCTTACTTGGGAATTCATCCAACCGTAATAATTTCTAAGAAATCGTTTTCTCCGTTCAAAATTCTATTCAAAAGTTGCTAATTGTCGCAATAATCATCAATCAGCAATAGAACCCTATAAAAACATATTGTCCATACACATGAATTTCCACTCTTTAACCCCTTACCAACACTTTAATCTCCGTTAACGCAATAGGATCATTCCCTTCTCTCTCGCGTAATCGTCGCGCGCGGCAATGAAAAATCATCGTATCGTCATTCCGCGCATATAAATACGAAACAATGGCGCTCGCTCTTCCGCGCCATTCAATATTTCAATGCGCGCACGTTCGAGCATCCAAAATTCCATTTATCCGTTATCCGAGCCACCGCCGACGATCGAATTCGCCCCCTCCCCTCTAACCCCCCGCGTTAAACATTTTTTTTAACGCTTCCTCTTTCCCACAACCGTAAACAACGCGGTCCGTACAATTGATATCGCGTGCGTGCACTCCGTCACAAAAGCTCGAGCCAAGTTATACACGCGCGGATTACGCAATGAGCCGATTGTCCTTACGTAATTCGCCGTATCAATTTTGTGCCCAACCTCCTCCCCCTCCCCCTCCAGCCGACCGCAACGCACCAGTCGATATAATACCGAAGGCGCGCGCGCTCACACACACACACACACACACACATATTCAGCCTGTCATTTCGCATTCACGCTGAATTCGCTCTCATCAGCTATCTCGCTCTCTGGCCGAGATTGAATTCGCTGCGCGCGCAGTATACAGCTCGCGCCTGTGGATATGGATGTGCAGAGCGAGAGAGAGAGAGAGAGAGAGAGGAGCGAGCTCAGCTTACGGGGCGTCACGGTCGTCGGTCCCTTTAATTACAAGTGATTTTCGTTATTCCGCGCGTGACGTTGACGCATGGTGCTTGGGATTAGCGTAACCTACATGCCGGAGCGAGCTGGCGAGTATTCGGCGCGATGTGTCGGTGCGTTGATACGTTATAGAGGAAAAATTGGGTAGCGGGAAGCATAGCGCGCAGCGAGCGAATAAAAGTCAGGGGGGGTTCAAACTCGATTCGTATGCGCTTGAATTTACACCGGCTACCGACGACTGACTTTATTGGGGAGGGCATGATTTAGTGACGCTGATTCTGTATACCGTCACTGATGCTGCGTAATTGATTATATTTGTCATTTGTTTTATTTGCTTTACGAGAGTTCTGTAGTACTGCTTTTAGTAAGTATTTTAACGCAGGAAAAGTGATTTGAGTGCCGCAAAATTAAATTACTTTTATACAATTAACATTTGATTTCAACGAGAAATTTCTTTTTGGACGAAGAAGGATTTAATAAATCGACATCAACGAGTAAAACCGATCGTCAAAACAGCACTTACACCAACCTCATAAATCAACATGCAACCTCAACAGACACAAAAATTTCGTAATCGAGCCTCTCCCCCATCGCACAATCCCCTCAATCTTCATTCCCGACATTTCGATCTCTGCGCAATTAGCGCCGCCAGTATAATAACCGTCCGTGTTCTGCGATAAAGATGCTCTCTCGCTACAGCCGAGCTTCTTCGTATATACAGAGCCTCGCGCATTATACGCGTGTAATCAAATCAGCAGCATCTGTTCTCAACGTGTGCGCCGTTATACCCAAGACAAGCGAGAGATAGAGTATTTAGGCTGCATGCGATGTGTACGGCAACACGTGTAAACGCGACACTTTTTTCCCTCCCTTTTTCTTCGCGCTCGCTGCAGCGCCTTTGATCTATGAACCGGATCGCTCGTAAACCGGTTTGCGTGCCCGGCGCAACGTCAATGCCGGCTGCAGCGCATAGTCGTAATAACGCGCTCGCGATGTACGATCGGCAATTTTCCATTGCCTTTTATTATTCGCGAGCACGCGCGTATGTACGGTATTTATCGTTCGGTAGGCGGTGGAAATCAATCGAAGCCAGCCGTCGGGGGGATGGAGAGCGCGAGTCGCTTTGAAAACTCAATCCATTAGAAATTAGTCAGTGTGCGCCGATAGGGATTCTGAGATAGCGCGGCGTTCCTTTATTTTTTGCGAGCGCTCTGGATAGTTACAATGGAATGCCGGTGCAATCTGTTTGAAATAATGGCTTGGCCTTAAGTGGTTAGGTACTGATGAGATCGCTGCTCAGCTGGAGCATTGATGTATCAGCGTATGTTCCAGTTCTGATAGGATCGTTTTGCCTTGTTTATGTTTAAGTTTTTATTAATGGTATGTTGTTAATTATTATTTATAAATAAATAATTGAATAATTTAATTTAAAATTAAATTAGGGGTTGAGAATTTTAATGTCTAGGATTAATAATTACCAAAAGAAAAATAAATCTGCAATTGAAAATGTTTAATTACTTGCCATTTTACTTACACAAATCATCCACATTAAAAAAGAAAGTAATTACACGGGAAACTGGTTTTAAACTTGAGCACCTATTTCAATTAACGTTAGACTGACATTAAGCTCGGCGCATTTAGATATAATTATCCTAAAAATAAAGCGGTTTAAAAATTGAAATCCATAACATATAGCCCGGGATTATCAAACTTTTCTGCTGTAATAACTCAATTGACTTTTAATAAATCTTATTTACTTTATTAAATCCATAAATTATAGAAGCAACGTCTTAACAAAATTTATAAATCTATAAATTATAAGAAAAACCTATTTTAACGTAGGAAAATTCGAATTTTCTCTCAGAAAAATCTTTCAAAATCTTAATTAAAAACCACCAAATTTCCCTTATCAAAACTAAAACCACACAGTCACAGCCACACCTCCAATCAAAAAGCAGCCGAGACCGCCTCACCCCATCCTCCCTCACCACAATGACTCCTGCTCTCGCAAATCATCGAATTCCCAGCCCTCTCCGGGCGGAATCCTCCTCGAACCCCACCCACCTTCCTCCGAGCTCTGCACGCACTCTCCTGGTATCGATCCCTCTCTCCTCCTCGGGGTGCGCGCACCCGCACACATATACACACACACATAGAGTCTAACCATTCCCTGGGAGGTAGCGGGCGAGAGCTGCAGAGCGCCGCGGCGGAAGGAAGGAAGGAAAGGAGCCAGCGGGGCGTGCGCGCACCGGGCTGCAATAGGTTAACGAGAGAGCGAGCGCCGAGCGCGTAAATCGGCAGTAAAGTTGGCAGTAAAACGTTAATAAACCTTATGCGAGCGAGAGCTTGCGCGCGCGCGCGCGCGGATTTAGCCGCGAGAGAGTGAGAGAGAGGGAGAGGGAGACGCGCAGCCCCCTGATGAATGTTTCTCGTGTATGCGCGCAGTAACAGCAGCAGCAACGGTGCATTGTGTGTCAGCTTTTATACGGCTGTGTAATTGAGAGCTTTTTTCTCCTTGAATAAGAGATTTCGCGTGCGCGGGCGTACGCGTTTTATTGAATCGTAAAATCTGTCATCCTACTTCTTGACGCGCGGCCGAGCGCTCGGTGATGCATTGTACAGCGTAGGTGCGGGGAGAGCTGGTTTCCTTGTGTCTGTGAAGTTACGCTGTAGCGAGCGTTTGTTTTTTAATGTGAGAGAGAAAGAGAGAGAGGGGAGCACAGGTGCTTCTGGATATGAATCTATTTTTTATGCTTAGCGGAGGAGTGCCTTGGATTTAATTTTATTTTAGAGGCTACTCTGCGCTGTACTAGAAGACGTGAGTTTAGTGATGGATTAACTTTCGGCTTGAAAATCTTGTGAAAGCATAATTCAGAAGCGCTATTAGACTTTAAATTTTGGGTTGTTTACATTTCTGACGAATGAGATATTATAACTATAATAATTCAATCTACAAAATGAAACATATTTGATAACTTTATACGTGAAATTTTCAAATATGGATAGATATTAATATCATTTATATTACGAAATTTATCAGGTGATATTTTGAGATTAATACGTACTTATCAGATAATGTTTTTAAATTTAATTGCATTCACAATATGAAGATCTAAAATTCAAAATAATATGCTAAAGTATTTCCATAGAATTAAACCATTAATTTCATTATATACCTACTCGCAAAAACGCCACTAAAATCAAAGTATATCGCGAACCGTTCCCAGCGCGCTCAGATCTGAACCACACCTTGTCGGCAATAAATACAAGCCGCTAATATCATCGTCGACGGCTCTTAAACCCCCACACCATTAAATTCACCGCAACAGCCACTTGAGCCTAAATAAAAAAAGTCTCGCAAGCGCGAAAGACACTTAATAGTGATAATCGCCGCCGAGCGGGGGGTCGCTAGGTAATAAAGCTGAACTGAATTGCGCGCGCTCAAGAGCCGCCCCTGCGTATTATTTGAATTGAATGCTTATTCACTGCTCGCCGGCAATTTAATTACGCCGAGTTCGAAAAGGCGAGCTCGTGTATCGGCCGTCGCGGTTCGATGTACGAGGTATTAATTTGATCGTGCTATACAAGCGGTAAGTTGTGTTTCTTTAGAAAGACGCCACCTGTTTGCCAGCGTGCCTATTAAGGAGAGCAGGTTGATATGGCTTGCCAGTGGGTGGGTGTATGCACGAGCAAAGGCGGGGTCGACTAGATGTGTGGGATGGAACGGAAAATGTTAAATTTTAATGCCGCTGCGGGTACTGGTATGTAGACTGGAGGCCTGGAGGTGTTGAGAAACGGAAGTGATAATTTTCTAATTCCAAGTTCTGGTTTGTATTGATTATTTTTCAGCGGATTTTATTAAGATGTTTAGTATGATTTTATAATTTCGAAGTTTGTTATGGTAATTGAAAAACTAGTTTCTTAGGTTACTTATTTAGTGACGTTTCTTCTTATTCTGATAGAAATCATTAAACGTTTTGCAAAATAACGTTTATTTAAAAAAATTTTTTTAACATTTCATATTTGAATGATTTTTTGCTTTATAAACTCAATTCAATGCCCAAAATGCGCTCTTCATATAGCCGAGCAAAGATCAATCACCAGCGGTCCTCCTAAAATCATTCAGCCATCTCTCTGCGAAGTCAAACGTAAAAGGTATATAAAAACTAAAGCTCTCGCAGCGCGCTCAAGCTCCATCCGGCCAAATGAACTTTCCTATATTTTTCCGTAAGTGCGCGAGCGCGCGCTCGCTTGGCAGGGTGGTAGTTAGCGCACGGTCACGCCGAGCCGAGGCATATATTTAGTGCGTCGATAAATGGAGCGCGCGCTTTTAATAGAAGCATTAAATTTGTACACGTTCGCTCTCGCGACTTTTCGCCCCGGCCGGCAGTATTATAATGTATTATACAGAGTCCGCCGGCGCGTGCGTTCGCGTAATTGAATGTGCGAGCGCGTATATAGCGGGACTTCTCTGTGTGCGTGTGTCGTACAAAGGAGGATGGCCCTGGGGGTACGAAAGAGAGAGAGAGGGGGATAGAGAAGGAGAGAGAGGTGCCTCTGGTATATCGGCTTTCAGTAGGTACGACTTATAAAACTTGGATTACAGTCGTGAGGGTATAAAGGGAAATAAAATTGCTGAGAGGAAAATGCGAGGGGGGTAGGGAATAAGTCGATTAGAGAGCGGGTATCGCTATGGATACGTGTTGCTTTATGCTGATAATTCGAAAGATTTAAATATAATTAGAAGGTTTAACGCAAGGCTGAATTTTGACATGATATGTGTTACTGACGTATTTGTTACTATTTGTAGATAGGTTATAGAGTTATGATTAATACTAACAAAGATTCCATCACAGAAACTATCCAATTCAATCTCATGCCATAACATAAAGCAAATTTTGAATATTCAAACAAGACTGCGAAATTACCTATATTTATATTCAAACAAATCAATTTCTATCGCATCACAGTATATTCACACATACACAAGATATTCACACGCTTATACAAAAATTCAGGCGTTACTTAAAGCGTCAATATTAATATGAATTCATTTAACGTGATATCCATACGAGCAAGCCTAAAGAAATCAGTAATAATCCCGTCGCGTATGTGTATAAGATGACGCGAAACAAGTGCCATTACGCAAGAATATAGCTCCCTGCTGGGTGAGAGAGCGCCTTGCGTGTGCCGCGACATCCGTTCGTGAGGCATATGTGCAGACTTGGTCTTGTCTTTTTCTTTGTGGGTCTTCGCGACGTGCGATACGTTGTACCGGTAGGTGCGACTGCATTATAAACTGAGTTTTTAAATGGGTGAGATAATGGTAGTTTCTGTACTTCGCACTTTGTTCGGAGTTTCAGAGACGATCATTTTCTTACTTCAGGCTGAAGTTAATAGGAATTTTAAGGTGAAGACAAGTAAGATTGACTCTAATCTGAATTTATTGTCTGAAACGAATTTTCGTTCTATCAAAACTTCCCGGCCTTTTCTGTATTAAGCCGTATGGATAAGATGAAACAACAAAGAATAGTAATGAATACAAGTGTGTATAATATTTTATAGTAAGCAATATTCTTTGATATTGCCGAGTAATAAAGTACTAAATAACCATGTCATTTACAGAGAATCTAAGCTGTAATTAGTGTAATATTTTAAAATTAATTGTTTATAGTTGTCAGCAATCTATTATAATTAAATTATGAATGATTCTTTAATTTCTTCTTATTTTAAGAATATACATATGCAAAATTGCCCAAAAGCTTTATTTTATTTATGAGTAATATTAATCGCTCTATCACAGATTATTAATAATTTATTATTCAACAGTAAAAATTATCTTAAAGATTTAAACATAAAAAAAATTAAATATTTCAAATTTTATCAATTGAAAACAAATAAAACAAGTATAACACAAAATCGATAAAAGTAATTAGCGAAGCACTCGTAAAACTCGTTATCATTTATCGTGACACAAAATTATTCAAAAATATGTTAAAATTTTTAAAATAAAATTTACGTTATCTCATCCCGACGTATCGCTCTACGCGTGCATACACACAACTAAACGTAACAAAACCAGCCGGAGCGCATCGACATCAGGGGCATACATAATGCATAACCAGACCGAGACAGAACGAGCTAGCCCAGCGCTCGCGCGGACGACGGAAGGCAGGAGCTCGGCCAGCGCGAAGAAAAAAGAGAAAATCTGAAAAGCGAAATTAGTCGTGAGAGATAGTGCCGGTAAAACTTGTAAATGATTCATCGCTCTAAAATGACGCAGTAAAAAAGGTAAACGAGGCCCCTTATCTCGCCATTAAATCACCGCGCCGCCAAGCGCTATGTATGCACGCCCGGGAAAAACACAGTGTGTTCGCGTGTCTCGCACTTTTGTACTCTCCCCCCTCCCTCTACCGGGTGCTTAAAACTAATGTTCGCGTGCCGCCGCATCGATTAATATTAATTGCGCCCTTCTCCCACAGCAGGCTCCTCGTTTTTAAAAGCTCCGCCAAAATCGACTCCGCGATGCTTGTTCCGATGATTTGAGAGACAAACTATTCGATCGGGTTTCTCGCGCATTATAAAGCAGAGCCGAGTTAGAGACACGGCTATTGCAAATAGCAGCGGACGGCCGTGTAACCTAATAAAATGCGACTCTCGCGTGTACCACGTCGGATATACTGAATGGATATTATGCATTTCTACGGTACGTTATAAAGGAAACCTTAGCGGGCCGTAGTCGTGCCGCTAGGCGCGGGGGGTACGGAGGGAAAACGCGAGCGTTCTAATACCGATTATTTATGGCTTGCAGACGCTTCGCGCGCTTCTTGCGCCTCCGCCGCGTCGAGACGTTTATTCGTTATTTTATTTCCTCGTCGTTAGCTTTTATTTTTTTCTTTTAGTTGTACAACTGCAGACGAAACAAATGCGATGATTCGCAAAGTTAATGGAGAAATTACGTTTTATCGCGATGCTCGCTGTTTGCGGAGGAAAAAGTGGCCCGATGAAGATAACAGAGCCGCTGCGCGCGCTGATTGTGCTTTATTGCGCACTGACTATTTTCATTTATGTCACGGAGTATTGCGACGTTCGACAAAAGCTCGGCGATAAGAAGACCGCGTAAAAACTATTGCCTTTTTTCATTCTAACTACGTTACGTCTATTAGGATTACTTATACTTTTCTTAAATCACAGTAATATCCTTTTTTTAGATTTATCTATAATAAATTCCACAAATAAATAATAAATAAACAGCAATCCTCTTGTTACCAATTCACAACTCAACTTTCATAACTCTCCGACTGTCCCGATCTCTTCATACTCCACCTTCCGTCCACGCCCGGCAATTACATCCGCTCGCAAGCTCGCCTCGCGGTATCGTCAATGAAACACGCGCTGCACACGCTAATCCCAATAAATTGAAAAGTGCACACCCTCCCACTCAACCCCCCCTCCCATACACCCTCCAGCCATCTACGAAAGTATCGCTCTAAGGCAATCCAGTCTAGCCGCTCCCGCTATTGTATCATTGTTCGAGCTTGCGCGCGCTTGGGTAGTGGCTCACTCTCGATAATTCACGACGAACAAATCGAGTCGCTCCGCCCCGCGTGTTTTCTCCCGAGGAAGCGAAGCGCCCGCGAGGCGAATCGAACGAACGCGCGTATATATGGCAGCGTATACGGCAACGCCCAGCACGAAGACAGAGCGTTAATTATCGCCGCCGATTAAGAGCTTCGTTTTCCACTCTGCAGCTGTCTGTCTGTGTGTGTACGTATCTGTGTGTGTATGTATTTTGCGCAGCGCAGTGGCAGCGGACTTATTGAGTCGACGAAGCTAACGACTCAATGGCTGCACTCTCGCGAAGGTCGAACTTATTTCTGTCGCGCGCGCGAGCAAGAGAGCACGCTTGTTATAGAAGTTGTTCTGAAAATCGCTACTAGTGTGTCTGCTTTACGATGCGACTGCTCGACTGCTCGTCCGCCATTCGTTTTATACATATTCCCCTGTAAAGTTTTAAGTGCCGTAGTTTGTTTTACCTTTCGCGGTACACGGAAATGGATTCTTTCTTTGTAAGTGCATAGAATATTTATAAAGCTCACAAAGAGAGCTTTTATATTGGTCAGGCGCGTTAACAATCGCGCTCGTGCGGGTATTTTGCTAATTACGCGAATATAATGGCATTGATACGAATGCGACGAATCATTAGCGATTTCAATATTAAAAACACACATATTTCGTCATTGAAATAAAGTAATTCTGCCGAAAATATATTCGGAGCATCATTTACGAAGCTTCAATTGCAGCACGGCCACCGCGAAGCTCCCCCCACGAAGCCGCGAAATATGCACAACGCATTAATCAGTCTCGTTGATTTCAATCAAGAGGGGTGGGTGTGACCATCGAAACTCGCGCGAGAAAAAGCGCACCACGCATCCACAAACCAATCAAGAGGGGGGGAGCTCGGATGCACTCGGTATTTCCCGCAACCCCATTGAAATCGCTCTCCCTCCCCGCGTTCCGGCTAACTTTCAATACCAACAGAAGCAGCAGTGTACATAATATTATTCTCATAACGCACGAGCCAGCCGCCATTTATCAATGTAGCTCGCACCCCCGGCGCAGCGAAATCAGCGCCACATACGTCGCCGACACATACGCACAATGGAAGCGGCGCGCGCGCGCGAGTTGTGCAGCGTGCGAAACACGCCGGCCTACAATGCCGGCAAATGAGCCGACGACGCTTCCTCTCTAACTCTTCGACGGAGTGGGGGGGAAGCCTGGCTCGGTCGAGATAGCGGAGGAGCGCAGGGCTGATCTGCTGCTCCGACTCCTAACGTTCGTCTCGGCTTAGCCTTCCCCCTCGGCGTCTACGAGGCTTGCAATCTGCTACTGCCTAGCGCTTAGAGAGCTCTGCGGTGGCGGCCCGAGGAGTGATCTAAGGCGCAGAGATCCGTGAACGCGCGACCTCGCAATGTCCAGACGTGCAGTCGGTGTAGTTAGACACGGTTCCGGACGCTGACTGGCTGGGTTGCGAGCTGGATGCTGCTGGCTTGCGGGGTTTCGCATTTGCATTTGTACGCTTTGAGAGTGGTTGGGGTGGCGAGAGATGGTATTAGGGATTATAGTTTTTTTAATGGTATATAGACAGCTGAAACTAAATTGATTGATAAGTGGATAAATAAGCAAGTACTTGTGACAGTCGGAAGTTAAATAATTGGTTTATAATAAAATACATGCTTGATTAAAAAATAGGTGCTAATCAGGACTTATAACTAAGTTGCCTAAATATAATAGTCGTGGCGTGCTTCTAATTATATCCAAGTTAGAATCGAATAAAATTACAATAATTATTCATCTAACTAAATTATTTTCTAGTAGGTATCTTTCTACATATTGAGCACTTTTAAATATACATGGATTGAACATAAGATTAGAACATGTCTGACCAATCTCTGAATTTTACTACTTATACAAACTTTCTATTTTATGATTTTATTATACAACAAAAGCATATATTATAATTATTATTTTTAATATTTAAAAGCGTGACACCTTTTACCTATTTTACTTTATACGTAATTAGTACGTAAATAACGTTTATTGAAAAGTGCACTTCTCAATGTCTAATGAAAACTTTTCGCACAAACAAACATATCGATTTCATCCCTCGAAATATAAAGTAAATGCTCTGACACGAATACACCACTCTTTAATTAACGAGAAGCGTCGGCAGTAAAACATAAAGGGTATTGAGAGCAAAAAAAAAGTAGTCAGTCTCGCTGCGAGAGCATCGATCAGAAAATCGGAAGTAGACAGACTTTTCAGACAGAGCAGAAGCGCGGAGGGAGGCTAGGAAAGGGGTGAAAAAGTAGGTGACCAAGACAAGGGAGCGAAGAGCTCTCTGTCGGAACGCTTCCAGTCGTATCGAGGAAAGTGTCTCTCGTCCGAGTGCGGCGGGTGGGGAAGGCAGCTAGCCACTGCGCGCGGCCGCGTCTATATATACGGCATCCGCACCGGCTGCAATCGACGTAAAATCAAGGGACAGCGGCTGGAAACGACTGCGGTGCGCCGGCTATATAGAGCTGTAGGAAATGACGGTGTAAAACTCGGTTTGGCCAGCTCGCGCTCGATAGTCATTTGCATAGCGGATGCGCTTCGATCTCGACCGCGCGCGCTAAATAATTAATTGGGCTCGATGTTATTACACTCTGTGAGCTCCGCGGCCGCTTGGCCTAATCATATTGCGCAAGGGCTGCTGCTGCTGCTACTAGCTTCTCGCTACGTGAGGGGGAGAGAGAGAGAGAAGCCACAGCATTGTAATGCGCAGAGCGAGCTTTGATGCTGTATGGTTGGACGAAGGCTGTGGGGCGATGGAGTCAATGCACGCTCACTCGGTAAGTGATGTCGGTTACAAGCGCCGAGAAATATGTATAGATTAGCGCAGGAGAAAGTGGTTTGATAAATGAGTAGACGGTCACTGGAATTTCGGAGTAATGTGGTAGACTTTGTAATCTGCTTTTTTTAGAGCCAAGTTTATTTTCGTTATGCAATAAGAAAATTAAGATGGTCGTTTGTATAGCATACATTAATTCAACTTTCTTCTGAAGCGTGAAAAACTTCACCGCTAACTTAATAAGACCAAGTTCTTCGATAATTGAATGTCATCTTGCGATTGAATCTTATCGCCTTTAAAAAACCGTTTTCCATTTATTTTCGCTTTGTAAACGAAAGAAAACAAAATAATGCACCGAGATTCAATTAATTTTCACATTGTCCGCAATTTTTTAATGTTCTTCCAACACTTTTATTTAGTATTTTTATCGTATCGCAAGTGACGTCGGTGACGAAATTGACTCGCATCGACGTCGAGGCTGCTGGTGTAGTGGCAGGGAAGTTTAAGTAGTCGATAAGAAGAGGCGAGACCCTCGGGTCCGGGCCTCGCGAATTTCTTTTCAAGGCTTCATTTCCGGGCGAGCTTTTAACTTTAAATAGAATGCGAAGAGATATCGGATTTTTCGTGGCTTTGTTAGTGGTGCGCAAGCGCCTTGATATTATTTGAGAGCTTACGAAAGCTATTTCGCATAGCTTAATTCGAATGGTAGCACGAACTTCACGGCTTTTTTAAACTTGAAATAAAATAATAACAATCAAATCCTCGCTTTTCTACCTGCGTCGGCTATCATTTTGTTCCTTTTTATTACATGGTATTACTAATATAATATTTATTAACATTTTCGCATGATAAAATTAAAAAATAATTTCAATTCAAAGTAAAAAATAAAAATAAAAATTTATGAAAAATTCAGCTTATTCAAAATATATATGAAAATCATTCCGTATATTTTTAAAAATACCAATATTGGAAATATCTTGAAAAAATAAAGTTAGACTAATTTCCAAAATGAAAATAACGATTATCTGCACCAGTAAAGGTAAAACGAAAATCTATAAATCAATAAAACCAATGTTTAATCTCGGAATTCATCTGTTATAAAGCTGCTCCCAATAAAATCAATCGATGCATTTAAATCTTGCATAAGAGCCTTATTACTATGACGTAACAACGTTATGTAATCTTCAAACATGAGGAATAGCAGCCGAACCCTCTTGTAACTGTTAACACATAATTTATCAGTTAAAACGACTAAATTTTTAAACGAGTTTGAATAAGTCATTGAAACTGCAAATACGCATAAGCCCGAATTAGACATATATGATTAACTTTGCCACCCTCCGCTCTATAGATTACTTGCGGAGTTCGTAATAGAGCTGCTTCCTTTCTTGTGTAATTCAATTCTTCTGCTGGCTGACTGAATGGCACAGATACCGGGAAATGAACATCGTTCAATATTTATACGCCATTGCAATCGATCGCATCGAGTGTATAAATACTGAAGAGATTTTTTGCCGAGCTAGTATCATATACGTAATTGCTAACTGCACGGAACTTTTATGAAATGGATTTGGAAAAATTATTCACAAAAAGTTGGTTGTTTTTATTGAATTATGCAATTTTTGTTAATTCGTTTTATGAAAATCTTTATAAGATCTAAAAATAAAATAATTCATTGCATTTATTATTAACAAAAAATATGGGTAACTATCTTACTAGACAAGAATAAAGTTTTTCGTGGCTAAAGAAAAATATTGTTGTTCCCTGAGAAAGATAGAATATAATACAACGATAACGATAGAATATAATACAACAAGATAGAATATAATCAAACAATGCCTTAACAATAATTCCAACTCCTAGCAAGCACCATAACAATTTTTTTAATACAATAACGCCCCAGACACCACCTTTATACTGTATCAGCTCCAAAAGCTCACAAAGTTTTTTTGCATACATTGCACCATCCAGACAGCCTAGTGAACGCAACACACGCACGTATAGCCCTCGAAAAAGAAAAAGAATAGCGCCACATTTATAGGCTCGCACGTACGCCAAGATTAAAGAGTACGAACCGCTAAAGTACTTTTTTCTATGTACAGCCGTCCAGCGGCCCGCGTACGTCGAAAAAGAATCTACAAAAGAAAACGGGAGAAGGAGGGCGCGCAAAAAACAAGTTTGTATGTCAAAAGGGCTGGCGAGCCAAATTCACCCACATTTCCCATGGGCAGAGCCTCGGCTTTTTCCAGGGCGCATTGGTATCGTTCCAGCTCACTTGCGCAGCGTACCGAAAACGCGCGCTTGACGCTTTTTCTAGCAACGCTGGAAACGTATATACTAACGGAGTCCAGGAAAAACCACGCGCGGCTACCTTGCGATAGAGGCAAAGGCCCTATCCTTTGCCGAACGCGTTCCCATATAATTTAAAATAAAATATTTGACGAGGCCCCTCTGTGCTCTTCTTTTTTTCGAGAATTTCTTTTTATTTTGAGTTCTTCTGCTCTACACAGGCACACCAGCGCTAATCCTGCCGATATAAAAGGGCAAGTGAGCGCAGGCAGAGATCACACATAGCGTCGAAAAATACTACGAGTAGATAGAGAGAGAGTGAGAGAGAGAGAGAGAGAGAGAGAGAGAGAGAGAGAGAGAGAGAGAGAGAGAGAGAGAGAGAGAGA